>VDFB02271616.1:0-21382 GCA_007258455.2 Sequoia sempervirens | reverse complement strand
AAAACAAGGCCACCACTGATAAGAAAGAGTCCAAAACAACATGACCCTTTAGCCAACAAGTCATCAACAAAGAAGACCCCACAACAAGCACCGCAGCCAGGAAAAAATTCATAAGTAACCACAGGCCCAAAACCAGCTTCATCACCACCTCTAACAGAACAAAGATCCCATCAGATGAAGGAGAAGCACCCCAAAACAAGAACAACAACTGGGAAAACATAAAAACACTCATCCCAGCCAAAAGCACCCCCCCAAAAATAAGGGACCAAAAATACTAAGCCAACAAAATAAAAACAAGAAGCACCTCAACTCACAAGAAGACCACAAACCCCAACATTAGCAACCTGGGGGCCAACCACCACAAAGAGGGACCACAAACACACAACACCAAAAGAGGCAGGAACCCAAACTCAGAATGATCAAGGACAACCAAACCCCAAAAGGAACAAGGGCCCTCAAACAAGAAAGAAATAAGGAGAAGGGCCATCAAGAAAGAACCCCAAGCAACCCCAACACACCAATTAGGGCCAAAAATAAGGCAAAACTCCAAGCTCCCAGCCAAAGGGATCCACCAACACTCCAAGAGGGGACAAGAAGAGCCCAAAACAAACCAAGAGAAAAACACCCCAAAATAGAGCCACCCATCAAATGACAATAAAAAGCAAAGGACTCCCAAGAAAAAACCAGACACATAATAGACAAGCAAAAGAAACCACCAAGCCTTCCTATTATGCCGAATAGGAACAAATATTTATCCATTCTACACCCAACAATCCTTAAAGATGCCAAAGCACTCCCACAATAGGGTAGGTAGCCCCATCAAAGGATGAGAGTGCAAGAAACCGCACCCTCCCAAAGCAACGCAGGCACTAAAATCAAGGGCAAGCAAAAACCCCGACCTCCTCCAAAGCTCATGCACCATAGACCTGTGGAACATCGTTGACTGCTTAGCCAGCAAAACAAAGGGAACCCCAAACAAGGCAAAGAGGGAGAGCAGAAGAAGCCTCTCAACCACCCAACAACCTCCAATGAGCTCAAAACCAACACCATCCACAACTTCAACATAAATCCAACCAAAATAGCCTCATCGACTGAAACCAAGGTAGGAGAATTCACCATCCTGCCAAGATACCTCCATTCGCACAAAGGGAAAACATCCACCAAAAAGAAAAAAAGTGCCTCTACAACAACAAAGGCCCAGGAGGAAGGAGAGGTAGAATGCAGAAAGCATTCAGCCAACACCAAATCTTGCTAGCCGCCCACAACTCCATCCCCGTTGCCATCAGTCTCGCCCTCCTCGTCACCCTCTCCATCCTTCGCAACACCATTCAAACCCGCCCTCTCGCTCCCACTTGCCATCTTAGTGAGAAGGTATTATCATCATATATGTGTTAATTTGCATACTAACAATGTTTTGTAGGAATGTGGTATACAAGTCCCTCCTAAATCATAAGATATTTTATTTCAAGTGTACTATATAGAAGAGATGAGGGCCAATTTTTTTATAAGAAGTCGTGTTTGAAAGGATCATGTGACTACTTGTGGTGGTTTGCAACTTTTGTAAAAATTTCTACATTTAGAGAGCACACATGAAATTGGAAAAGAAATAGTTACTTTTGGAAAATGCAAGACAGTGACATATGGGGTTTAAGATGGAATTTTTTTGAAGAGATGTGAGTTAGTGAATACAAATATTTTTGTAGCTAAATTTATGAGGAGAGAAAATGGTTTATGAGTATGCAATGCATACACATAGAGCTTGATGGTTGGATGAGAAATGCAAGTTATGTAAGGATACATTTCTCTTGGCACTATTATTTCTATTGCACATTTGACTAAGAATTATACATTGCAACCGCAAAATGAAGTGCTATCCCAGTATTATAACTCTATTTAGGTTACTATTTTTATACACATAACATTCATGCATGCACATGATAACACATAGGCAAAAAAAATTATATTAAGAGAGCATCAATTCTACATCAACGACGATCGTACTAATTCCATAGAGCTTGTGCAAGGCTTCTTTCAAATTTTCTATGATAATTAAGGGAAAGACATATGAGATACAATCAACACATCTTATGGTTAGATAACTGCATGTCACAATTCAAGAATTCAAGGATGGTTCTATTGGTTGACTAAGATGCATGTGACAACTGGTGTTCAACATTTTTGGAATGTCATTGAGGCTGAACATGGAAAGGGTGAACACGATGGTGTTGGAGCATGTGTAAAAAGAGTCCTAGTTAGAGAGGAGTTGAAGTACCAAGGTGGTGCTAAGTTGATCAATGCAACAATGATTATGCAATGGTGTAACTCCACAATAGGACTAGGTAATTAAGGTAACTCTATGGTTTCTAGATATTTTTGGTTGGTAAATAAATCTAATATTGTAAACTACCAAGATTGTTGTATAGTTATAAGATCGAGTGATTTTCACTCGTTTAGAAGTTCAAATGCAAGTTCACTGCTTATTTATACAAGAGAGATTGCATGATTTTGTCCTTCATGTATGGATTTTGTATGGGAATATTGTGAGTCAAAAGAGTGGGTTGATGAATGATCTTGTAGACCTTTAGTTCCCATTAAAACATATCAAGTTCCACAAGCACTACAGTTGAACCAAATGGAAGTATTAGTGGACTTTGACCATGTATATAACCTAGTGTAACTAGGTATTGTGATTTATTAATTAGTTGAAATAAAATTTTAATTTATTTTATTAAACTTTACATGGTTTTTGGAATTAATTATTTCACTCAATGAAGTGCAGGTCATGTGTATGCAGTTATTGCTGATGAGAATAATGAAGAAGGAACATATTATTTTTTATGCTGTTGTATAGAGGGGATAAAAAAATTCACTACCAAAATCACTGATGGAGAGGGTATTTAGTATCCAATAGGCTCTATTGTTGTCATAGGAACATGGCTTAGAAGGTACCCTATTCTAAAATCAGATGTTTGGTTGTTCGAGGACTTTGACACACATAGGCATATTCTTCATTACTCTAACCTTGTTGTTGCAATGAATATTCAATTGATTAAATATCATGGTAGGCTGCTTAATAAGATTTATGGAAGTTCGTGAAGTTGACCATAAGGCAATACTTGATACTATAAGGGTTAGAGCTGATCCACAAGGTTCAGTAGATTGGATTTGGGCCAATTGCAGGTATTCAGTGTGTTGGAGCATTGGATCAAATTGATTCTACGAATGAGTAGAATAATTTTGAAAATTTTGTATATATCATTGGTTGATTGACATATCATCTATTCATTGTGTACCAAAGTACCAAATGTGATTTTTTTGTAAATATCATCAACTGATTTGTATCTATGTACAACTAAAATTTTGTATATATAAATGACCAACATTCTATGAAATGTTGAAAACACAATTTTTTTGTAAATATTTCGAGTTGATTTGTATCTATGTACAACTAAAATTTTGTATATATACATATATAAATGATGAATATTCTACCATGATTGTACCAATTGATTGTAAATGTGTAATTTTTGTACATTTTGTTTGTTGGTATGCATATATGCATAGTTGATATCTTTCATTGAACATTTTGAAAACTTTTGTACATTTTGTTAATTACTAAAACATGTAAAATAAAATGTTTCACTTTTTAATTTTTAATTTTTTTTATAGATTGAAAACAAACAAACAAAATCAAACCTTTAATAATGTCTAAAACTACTAAAAATTGGACAACAGGGATCTTAAGAGAAAATATTCGCACATTGTAGTTTGAAATGTTCAGGAGAGTTGGGTGCAAAATTGAACCATGCCTAATGTAGATGTGCCCACAGGACATGTTGGCACTGATGGTTTGTCCCCATGAAGAACAAAACAAAAGTTAGGCTACCTTGCAACTTTTCATTGAATGCATTTGACAATTTTGGGGTAGCAAGAAAAAATTTCACCATAGCCAAATAGATTGGAGATATGAAAAATGAGAGAGGTTATTGTAGATGGACTGTACAACTTCATGTACCTTCAGAAAAAAACATTTGTAAGTGCCACGATTTTTGAGAAACAACTTGTCAAAGTTCATCACTTTTTGGCATTTAGGGATCTTAAGAGAAAGAGTTGGTACAATGTAGCCTAGAATGATTTAGCATGCTAGGGTGCAAAGTAGGACCTTCCTAGAATTAAACCACCCACCCAAACATGTTGGTACTGCCTATTTGGCCACACGATGGACGGAACACAAGTTACACTACCTTGTAACTTTTCGTTGAATGCATTTGACAGTTTTGGGGCAATAGGAAAAAATTTCACCATGGCCAAATGGATTGGATATATGAAAAAAATAGAGAGGGTATTGTAGAGGTACCCTACACCTCTGTGTACCTCTAGATAAAACATTTATAAGTGCCACAATTTCTAAGATATAACTCAAAAAAGTTCATAACTTTTTGGCATTTAGGGATCTTAAGAGGGATGGGGTGCGAAATATGACCTTTCCTAGCATTAAACCACAACCACCAACCCAAATGTGGTGACATTGTCTATTTGGCCACATGATAGACATAAAAAAAATTACGCTACCTTGCAAGTTTTCATTGAATGCATTTGACAATTTTGGGGCAGCAAGAAAAAAATTCACCACAGAAAAATGGATTGGAGATATGAAAAAATGAGAGAGGGTACTGTAGAGGGACCATGGGCCTCTATGTACCTTTAGACATAATGTTTGTAAGTGCCACAGTTTTTGAGATACAACTCATCAAAGTTCATCACTTTTTGGCATTTAGGGATCTTAAGAGAGTGCTAGTACAACGTAGCCTAGAATGATCCAGGTTGCTGGGGTACAAAATAGGACCTTTCCTAGCATTAACCCACCCATCTAGACATGTTGGCACTATTTGTTTAGCCGCATGATGGATGGAACAAAAGTTATGCTACCTTGCAACTTTTTATTGAATGCATTTGATGGTTTTGGGGCAACAAGAAAAAAAATCACTACAACCAAATGGATTGGAGATATAAAAAAATGAGAGAGGGTATTGTAGAAGGACCTTACATACATGTGTACCTTCAAACATAATGTTTGTAAATGCCACAGTTTCTTATATACAACTCGTCAAAGTTCATCACTTTTGGGCATTTAAGGATCTTAAGAAAAAGCAACAATACGATGTACCTTGGAACAATCCAAATTGATGGTGTATTTCTTAGCATTAAACCACCCAATTAGACATGTTGGCATTGCCTATTTGGGCGGACAATGGATGAAACAAAAGTTACGCTACATTGCAATTTTTGTTGAATGCATTTGATGTTTTTACAACATTTAAAAACTTGCTACCATGATCAAATGGATTGGAGTCTTGCAAAAGTGAGAGAGATTATTTTGGATTTATCCTATGTGACCCTGTAAGACAATTAAAGGTACGATATTCTCATCATCTAGTGGAACTAGTAATTTTAATTTTGGTAAATAATAGTTAAAATTTCAATACATTATTGTTAACTTATTCATTATTGTCTTTGTTGCATTGCAATTTGTAAATATGACTTTTAGATCCATGTTTGTTGGAAAATATTTTTGTTTATTAATTATTTGTTTTTGATAAGGTGATGAATTTGACGTTGTAGTTAACTTGTTGTCACATGATAGCAAATTAGATTCAAAAATTAAAAGTTGGATATATATGATTCATACATGCACCGCTTGGGGCTAAGTAAATTATGAGAACATTTTAAATCATTCAAGCTACCAATTTACAAATAAAAAATTTATATAAATTGATCTCCATAAGGCCATGAGGCTGTACAAAATGTCATCAAAACGTCATACAATGCCATCATGAGGGCACACAAAATCTGATACAATACCATCTTGACAGTGCACAAAATGTCATCAAATGTCATACAATGCTATGAGACCAATGTATTGCTTCTTAGTCTACAAAATACCATCGATACATATAGCCACACCAAAAATGTTATCTATGTTCCATGTATATGCATACAAAACATGTTCATCTATGAATATTGAACACTAATCCTAAAACATTGGGCCTCTTTTAGCCCGACTAACTGAACTTTGGTCACTGCTAGCAGTTAGTGTCTTGTGTCATTATGATCTTCCGCGCTCCTTGGTATTCTGTATTGTAACCTATACACAAAAATATAAAATTAGATACTATTCCAAAGTCAAAAACTATAGAAATTATTTAAAATGATATATATATATATTATATTTAACCCACTTACAACATATTGGTAGTCTAATTCTTCTTGTTGACAACACTCGACATCATTAAGAGATGTTTGACCTCGCATTAGGGTGTTTACATCCATATATAACATAACAAAGACATATTTATCAATTATTTTTGATAGGTCTACTAATATCAATTCAAACAATATAAACATTATTAAACACATATATTCATACTCATACCTGACTTAAGCTCATGGAGGATGAAATCGCTACACTAACACCAACTTCCAAATTTTCTCTTATTGCAGGAGGTGTCTCTAATGAATTCATCAACTAAACAAACAATATTTAGAATAAACTCAAAAGTTCACAAATATATATAAACAACAAATTTAAAATTTGCAAAAACAAACTTAAATGTGTTAAATAGTGTACTTGAGTAAATCCATTGTCATAACTATCCATGGTAGCATGTGTAGTAGATGATGATGCCATGCCCACCCATTCAATAAAAAATGCATTTTAAATAATTAAACATTATTTTGAATAGAAAGTATTATTTTATTTTGATATATTAACAAATTTTACCTCAGATACAAATGCAACTGTACAAGTTGTTGCGGGAATGCTCAATGATGTACCAAGCTTTGGCATTAAACCCTAAAATGCGTAATGTTGCATCAACTTAATTCAACTCTATAATTAAAAACCTATTTATATTTACAATTTTAAGTATTTAATAGATAAAATTTTATAAATTCAAATCAACATACTTGCATTTGACCAACATACACCTCATTCAATAACTCATCTGTCATTACTACATCATCTGATGCACCACCCTGATGACCCCCACTACTCCCATGACATCTATATTGACAATGAGAACACACATGGGAGGTAGAACCATTTGCACCCTCTGCATCGTTATCTCTCCCAAAGCATAGATTACAATAGTTTGGGCATCTATGAGAGCTAGGGGCGCTATAGCTAGATGATTTAGCTGGTGCATCATATTGTGAGGAAAAAGGTTTGGATTTTTGTGTGCCATGCTCTATAATTGTGTCTTTCAAGCTAGCAATTGCATGGAGAGTTTGCACCTCCATACTCTCCCTGATGGCAATTGAAACTGTCACATGATAAATAGGTCTTTGTGCTAGTGTTCTTCAATTTGCATGATTATCCACCCGATGAGCTCTTGGTCTATTTTGCATAGAGCCTCCACCTCTACCTTGAAACATTTTCATATCAAATTAATTAGGTATTTCATGAAGGATAAACTCATAGTATAACTTTCTTAGAAAATATTGCTACACCTCAAAATTATTACATGGAGGATGATCAAAGACCATCCACCACCTATCGCAAAACCTATTTCATATCTCCTCATGATTACACCAATGTATTGGAAACCTCTTTGAATTTAGAGGAATAGGTCAATTGGTTTTAGGACCTGTAAAAAGAAGACATATGCTTTCTTTGCTTATGTCTTCCTTTTTCACATCATCATAGGACAATTTTGTTGCATAATATTGACAACATGGATCTCTATAAGTTTTAAATTGGTTTATTTAATTTTTGACATTGTCAAAATTCGTTAACATGGATTCCATGCCGAGGCAAGGGATTGATAATGCTCATTTGATATTGAACCCCTTAATTTTGAAACTAATTCATGAATTGCAACTTTGTTTTGCTCTAGATGCCCTAACAAATCCTCTTGGCTTTGTCTAGGGTTTTTTGGAAGGGTAGGAGGAGGGTCAAGTATCCTAGGGTTTTCCTCAGGAAATTCATCATTTAAATTTGCTTGTGGCTCAAGGTTTATATGATCTATTATATAATTTAAAAAAAACATGAAATTGATAAAAAAGCAATCCATTTTCCTAATGGAAACAAAATTAAATCGAATGCAAAAAAAATTGCATACCTCTTCTCCGACATGGCATTGTGAAGCAAGATTGGAAAGGATAAAACAAATTCACGTTATGATCAATTGAGGGAAGGAAAACAACTACAAAAAAGGTGGGCTGCGGGTGAGCAAAATGAATTGTCTTTTTCTTTTTATAACTTTATTGAGAATAACACGTACACATTTTGAAACACATACTCATTTTTCTTTAATAAAAACACATATGCGTTATGTTTTGATAATAATGCATACATGTTTTATTTTAATAATAATGCATGCACATTATTTGTTTAAATAACACGATTGTGTTATGGCTTGGATTTCAATTTCAATTTCTTAACACAATCACGTATTTCAATTTCTTAAAAGCGCAAACACATTTTGTTCATTTTCGGGCATTTGGCCACTTTTTTGTGCCCCATCTTGGTGCACATGCCCACCATCATTACTTTATTGTCCTACTTAAACTCTTTAGTTCAACCATCTCATTATTATTATTTTTATTGTCTTTTAGGTCTTCTACATTTTTACTATTTAGAAGTTGATCATAATATAGATAGTGGACATGGACCATATCAACATTATGGTTATTGATGATTATAGAAAAAAAATTATTAAAAAAATTATTATGATAATCTATTGATCAAAAGAAAAGAGTGTTACTTGCATGATAATGGTTTTATAATAAAAGAGTGCTCAATAGATTGTCATGGTTTTCTAAAATGGTGGCAATTGAACTCATAAGTATTTCATGTTAAGGACAAATCACAATGACATCAAAATAAAGTAGAATAAAATTAAGCATACACCATCACAAGAGGAAAATGATGAAGATTTCCCTCCAAGGTAAGACAAATCCACACAAAAGGTTCCTTTGAGGGAGAATTCAAAGCCTCCTTTCCATATTATGGAGTGAGAATAATAGAGGCCAAAGTGATGACACTACCCCACTTAGGTAGATGTCGGGTAAAAGC
The DNA here is from genome assembly GCA_007258455.2 of Sequoia sempervirens. Taxonomy (NCBI): domain Eukaryota; kingdom Viridiplantae; phylum Streptophyta; class Pinopsida; order Cupressales; family Cupressaceae; genus Sequoia; species Sequoia sempervirens. The sequence continues at coordinate 12,306 of VDFB02271616.1, read as the reverse complement.
AAGAAGTTGGGTACACGAAGAGAGGAAATTTCTGGCAAAACAAAGAGTTTAGTAGGAAACGAGTACGCGTTATGTATTGAGTACCCGAGCCTAAATCCGAATGCATACGCGTTCAACTTTGGGTACATGAACCGCAAATGCGTACTTGTTTAGAATGCGTACGCATTTTGAAACACATACGCATTTCGGGAAGGTATATATATTTTTTAAATAAGCGACTGTATTTCATTTTTCCTCCCCATTTTTAGCCGCATCAGAGAAGAAGAGAGGAGATCACGTATGCATTTCAAAGGCTGTGATTGAAGAAAATTTTGATTGCCACCTCCTCCTATTGACACAACTGACCTCAACGACCTCCAGGTTGATTGAATTCTGACATTTTTTTTGCTTTGTATCTTGTTTTTTTTTTGTTTTCTAATTAGTATTCAATTTTTATTTGTTTAGTGCGTTTTAGTTCAATGTTTTATAGTTTTAAATTGCATTTAAAAAACCAAAAATGTCAATGAAACAAAGAACATTAAATTGTAAATTGAAAACCATAAAAACTAAACCTAAATTGGACACATTTCACTTAGAAATCAAAAACCTAGGCTACAAAATTTACATAGGTCCCTAAAAACTAATTTACATAGGTTAATACTTGGTCCTAAACCCTAAAATGTAAACCTAAAACCTTATTTACCCTAAAATGTAAACCTAAAATAGGCTATTTACCCTAAAATGTAAACCTAAAACCCTAAATTAGGGATCACAATTTATAGTACATAGGTTCTAGGTACACTTTGGTATGTCGTTGGTGATCCACACAACTACCAATGAAATTCATAAAATCGACTAATAAAGGAGGTACAAACAATCGATGCATAGATCTTTATATTAACCAACAAATTGATTTAATTATTTAATATGTTCACATAATATAAATTTGATAGCTAATTTTATCTCGGAAAACTTCATGATTGTATAATTTAACTTGAGAAAGTGTACCAATGAAGTAAAATAATGTACGTCATGTGAAACTATGTGCTTCATTTAATAAGTGTATATATCATGATGCTAGTTGATATGAGCATGTAATCACTATATACCAATGTTATATTAGCTTATATAGTGTATGATGTATTCTCTTAAAAAAACATAGAAATGCAAGTCATACTTGTTAATCGAGACTATGTGCAATATGGATAGAGCTAGACATATAAATGTTATTAAATCAAATAAATATTAAAATGTGAAGAATGAATGATTTCTACCCAAATCTTATTTGGATGAGATCCTTTGTGAATTATGTAAGGATGCATTATGATCATATTTAAGCCTTAATTTATAGGATGTTATTCATAAGATCTATAGGTTGTGTGTAATATAATTCCTATTTTAACTCTCATGTGTAGTGGCATTGTTCTAGATTAGGAAAACTAAATGTTGTACTTTCTCTAAACTAGTGTATCAAAGCTAACTTGTAGCATGAACATTTCGATGGAAAATTCAAATTACTTTTTTGAGAAACTTGATAGATGATTCATAAATGAAAGTGAATTCTATAACCAAAGGTTTATTTTCTAAGATTATTTATGTATTGAATTGATCAATTGATTCCTCACTCAGTGGCAGTTAGTTTCTTTTTTGAAAACCCATTGTGTCTAGAATTTATATAAATATGAAGGAAGAGTCTATGCCATAGAAAAGTTTCAAAAAATATATGATTAGAAATTTTTTTGGGTCTAAATCAATTTAGATCCCCTCTTCCTTTCTAAATCATCCAAGAGTGCTTAGAGGTCCAAATAGGTTCAAAATCCATCGTAACTCAACAACTTAGTTATAATTGAAATCTAAGATTCCTAATTGTTGATATATTGAAGCTATTCTTAGAATGTCACATATTTTATTCAAAGCACTAAGTTTAGGTGGTAGGGTTTCTCATTTACTTGTAAAAATTTATTCATGTGTCTTCTATATGTTAAATTCATGTCATAAAATCTCTAAATCTAAACCCTAAACCCTAAAAGCATTCATTTTCTTGTAGGACCTTAAAATGAAATTTGGTTGCCTTAGGCAACTCCACCAAATTTTATTCCCTCAAGCCAAGGAACATTTTGTCCTAGGACCTGACCTTACTAGACATAGATCCCCTTAAGCCATCCTATCACCCTAAATCGTAAATCGATGTCTTAAGGGGTCCTAATATGACATTTCTTAAGGGGATCAAAGAAGTTCTCAAAATTTGGTGAATAGAGCTCAAGCTCATCTTTGTTTATTTTGTACATTGCAATTAGGTCACTAGCATATATCTATGTGTCCCTTTGATTGTATTCTATTAATTTTTCATTCTTATCTTTAGTATTCTTTGAAAACAATGAATGAGATTATAAATTTTAATGTTAGTGTTAAACTTATAATTTCTTCTTAACTACTTTGTCCCACTATAGAGAACTTGTGTCTCTTATCATGAAATTTGAAAATTTAGATAAACCAATTTATGTCCTTGGATTTAATTAAATTCTATGTCATACTTGATTAATACATCTATTCATTTTGTTGTAGGACCTTAAAATGAAATTTGGTCGCCTTAGGAAACTCCACCAAATTTTATTCCCTTAAGCCATGGACCATTTTGTCCTAGGACCTTACTACACATAGATCCCCTTAATCCATCCTATCACCCTAAATCATAAATCGATGTCTTAAGGGGTCCTAATATGTCATTTCTTAACTTGGTGATCAAATAAGTTCTCAAAATTTGGTGAATAGAGGTCAAGCTCATCTTTGATTATTTTGTACATTGCAATTAGGTCACTAGCATATATCTATGTGTCCCTTTGAATGTATTCTATTAATTTTCCTTTCTTATCTTTAGTACTCTTTGAAAACAATGAATGAGATTATAAATTTTAATGTTAGTGTTAAACTTATAATTTCTTCTTAACTACTTTGTCCCACCATAGAGAACTTGTGTCTCTTATCATGAAATTTGAAAATTTAGATAAATCAATTTATGTCCTCAGATTTAATTAAATTCTATGTCATACTTGATTAATACATCTATTCATTTTGTTGTAGGACCTTAAAATGAAATTTGGTTGCCTTAGGCAACTCCACCAAATTTTATTCCCTTAAGCCATGGACCATTTTTTCCTAGGACCTTACTACACATAGATCCCCTTAAGCCATCCTATCACCCTAAATCGTAAATTGATGTCTTAAGGGGGAATTTAACATTTCTTAAGGGGATCAAATAAGTTCTCAAAATTTGGTGAATAGAGCTTGACTTATCTTTTTTTATATTTTGTACATTGCAATTAGTTCACTAGCATACATATCTATGTGTCCCTTTCAATGCCTTCTATTATTTTTTCATTCTTATCTTTATTATTATTTGAAAATAATGAATGAGATTAAATAAATTTTAATAAACCCCATAATTTCATTTCTACCCTTCATATTAATAACCCCACATTGGACTCAATTTAATGTGTGTACATGCTATGAATTTTTAATGTTATGGATTTTTTAATGTTATAAATTGAATGGTCTTCAAATGAAATATATTTTGAATTTGTGCATGTTCAATGTTATTTTTAAATAACTTTCAAATTGTGTGCATTATTTAATTAGTTTGTTGATATATATTTTTTAATTGTTTAACATGCAGTTGCCATATCTTTGCTCACATGGATCCAATGTTTAATTTAGAGGATTTTATGCCCAATCAAGAAATTCCTATAGATCCCGTACATCCCAATCCACCGCATGAACAAAACCCTAGCACACCTCCACATTCTCCACCGCCTAACCCCCCACCCCCTCCTGTAATTGACCAAGATCAATTAAGAGAGAATATCTGAGCAAACCTCATTGTCATTCAAGGAAATATAGATCTCATAAAAAATGAGCCTAGAGTCCCTCCTCATCTCGCACGGTTTGCATCTACGATACAAACTATTGTTGATTCTATTCTATCTATCAATGCGGACCTAGATAGGTTCCATCGATGGAGAGAAGAGAGGAGACAATTCTATGCAAATGGATTTTCATATAAAGAAATCAATGACCTGAAAATTACCAAACAAGCCATGTGCCAATATTTTATTAATCCCCAAACAAACCAACCAATTCCACCCACGAAAAAATGAATTTCAATTTTATGGTGTAGGAACCCGCAGATAGCTGTGCATTTTTGGGAGAGATGGTGGATGGTGTTTGATAATCCACCACATGGCAATAGTGAGGTTCCCTTATACATTTTGAGAAAGTTATGGGTTGAGTTTGAGTTGGGAAAAAAGCTCAACTATTTTGATATGAGGTCATTTCAGGGAGTTGGGTGTGGCATGCCCCAACATAGACTAGGAGCACGTGTCAATCCTCAGTGACATGCTCCAATTGCTCCTATTGTTTCTCCTCCTCTTGGTGTTCTCGCTACATTTCAACTATAGACCATGTTATCGACATTAGGAGCATTGAGTTCACTTTTAGGACATCTCACTCAATAACACACACGTGGCCACTGAAGTGGCCAATAGAGAGCATGGAGGCTTGGGCTTTAGGGATACTCAAACATCCACTTCATGGGACGCACATGCATCTAGGACGAGGTCATACCTAAATTTACTATATTCTGAGGATCGTCCTACATAGGTATGTTCATTTTTTGAACTTAAATTTAATTCAAGTTTGAAATGTAAAAAATTCATTTAAATAATAACATCAAATTATATATAATATAATATTAATTCAATAAGTGTTTGGTGTAGACGCATGAACATGTGATGCCTGAAACTCAATATGATCATCGTGTGTATATGTCGAGTGCTATAGAATTGGGCTCACCTTTTGGACAGGTAATTGAACTAATATATATTATATAATTTGTGTGGATATATATCTAATTTAATTTGAATTTGTACACATGTGTGAATTGATATATTATATCTAGATGCAGTGAGGTCATACGATACCTAGTATTGACCAACCACAAGTTATAGTGGTGAGTGCTCCTGAGACATCATCAACTTAGGTGCGTGCTTTCAAAAGTTTGTTAAGTTTAAATTAAATACATATCATAGATCTATTTTTTTTCATTTACATACACATGTGTGAATGATCTATACGAACTATTTTACATCTATATGTAGGGATTTGATGAGATACCCATGGCGGGCTGCGCACCTGAGACATCATCAACATTTATGCATGGTCAATCTCAGGTGCGTGATCATGAGGTCATATCATTCAAGGTTGTAAACTTTACTTTAAATCTCCTATACAATTTTTACAAAACTTTTATATATATATATATATATATATATATATATATATATATATATATATTCGAGGTTTTCACATATTGTTTGCTTTATATGAATATGTAGGATATAGTAGATCAGACATTTGCATCTTCTCAACTGAAAGTTATGCTACCCGTTGAAGAAAATGTGCCAGTTGATTCACATGATCATATGGTAATTTATGCATACTAGAAATCATTTTTACTATATTTACTAGATATTTAAATAAATTTATTTTTATCTAAAAGTTTATATTTTCAATTTTAAATATGTTTAATTATATCAAAATTTTTAAATAAATTTAAATCTAATTTCAAGTTTCTTGTACTCTTTTACAACATGATGCAGGTACATCTAGTCAACATGGAACAAAGAGGAGACTTGATTTGACCAATCAACCTGAAAGTTAGATGGTTTTATATTTTATGGACTATAGATCTCTAGTTTTATTTCAATATATGTGTTGGACTTGACATATAAATTTTATGGACTATCTATCTCTAGTTTTATTTTGAACATGTTATTATCATATTTGTGTTTATTTATATCAGTTGACTTTAATATGATGATTATATATGCAGTCAATTATGAGATCGTGCTATGTTCATTTTCATGATTATATGCACTCATACATATCTATATTTATATTTTATCTAATTTTAAAGTAATACATGTACTATATAAATTCTTAGCTAGAATCAAATTTCATATATATAATTTATCACATGGTTAAGTGACAAATTAAAACATTCCTTAAATAGTTTCTAGATCATATTCATAATAAATTAAGGGCAAGTAATTTTAACTATTTTCCAATTAGATAGCAAATATTTGAATCAATAAACAAAAAACTATCTCCTTGTATGTATAAAATGTATAATCTATACAATTGAATAATTATATAAAATGTGGTAAATAGAAGACATGCAATGTATAATCTATAAAACTGGAACAAGATATTTAAAAAGTGACATCGAACAAACATATATAATGTATATCAAGATGTTTAATACAACTATATAACATGATGAAACATATATGTACATGTAGATACAATTAAAGCTTATCAACTTTTAGGTGAAGACCAAAAATTGATATTTACGTAGTCTCTTGATAAAATAGTTTTTCAGTTCAACAATCACATCGTAGACCGACTTGATGAGAACCTACAAAAATAATTAATGTAAGTAACTACAATTTTTATGAGTCATTTAAGTAAAAAATTCATGCAAGAAAAGAACAATATATAGTAAATTCCATTCAAATTCAAATGATGTTTGCCATAGGATGGATTAAGGGGACCTAAGAGGATATATAGCTTAAGGGGGGTCTTAAGAGAATTCCTTAAGGGGAGTTAAGAGGATGGTTTAAGAGGATGCATCTCATGAACCCTAGGATATGGCTTAACAGGTCCTAAGAGGATGGCTTAAGGGGATGTAAGAGGGTGGATTAAGGGGAGTTAATAAAATGACTTAAAGGGATGTAAGAGAGTGGATTAAGGGGATGCAAGAGAGTGGATTAAGGGGAGTTGATAGAATGACTTGAAGGGATGTAAGAGGGTAGATTAAGGGGATTGATAGAATGTCTTGAAGGGATGTAAAAGGGTGGATTAAGGGGATGCAAGAGGGTGGATTAAGGGGATGCATTTCATGAACCTTACGATATGGCTTAATAGGCCCTAAGAGGATGGCTTAAGGGGAATTGTGAGAGTGACTTAAGGGATGCAAGATTGTGGATTAAGGGGATGTAAGAGGATATGACTTAAGGTTCCTTTAAGAGGATGGCTTAAGGGGATGCAAGAGGGTGGATTAAGGGGAGTTGATAGAATGACTTGAAGGGATGCAAGAGGGTGGATTAAGGGGAGTTGAGAGAATGAATTTAAACCCCAAGGGGTGTTGAGAGAGTGACTTAAGGGGATGCAAGTGGATGGAATAAGGGTAGATATATGAGGATATTAATTGAGGGGTCCTAAGAGGATGAATTAAGGGGTGTTGAGAGAGTGACTTAAGTGGACGCAAGTGGAAAAATTAAGGGTAGATATATAAGGATATGGATTAAGGGGTCCTAAGAGGATGGATTAAGGGGAGTTGATAGAATGACTTAAGGGGATGCAAGATGATGGATTAATGGTACATAAGAGGATGAATTAAGGGGTTTTAAGAGAATGGTTTAAGGGGATATGAAATCAATTATAAACTTTTTATAAAATGAAAATGAATTAAATTTAGTTTTATATTTATACTATCAATTAAATGTATCTAGAACTATATATAGTTACCTGTCTCTAGATTCGAATTCCATTGTAATATATGTGCATCTCCTCTCTTTTTTGTAAAGAATCCAATTTTTGGAGACTTGAAACAAAAAATGATATAAAAATTTAATTAGGAAATGATTAAAGACAAATAAATAACAATTAAATATACATACAACTAGATATACTTACCAATATTTATTTACTCTATTGTACCATCTGCATCCTCTCTTTTTTGTAATGCATCTATGATTGTCTCATGATCGTCCATTGAAAGTGTCCATAAAACTTTATTAGCAGGCCTCCCTTGATATCCAACTAGTTTTATATTGGTTGCCAAAATCAAATGTGAATAATGTATAATCTTCTTGTGTCTTTCATAATCTTCAAATGCAGGCAAGCCATTCTTTCTCATCAAATATTTTTGAAGCCAGGTGCCAACAACAACCATTGAACTAGTTGGATACTCAAAGTTGTCATCATCCACTCTAGTATGTACCAACTTATGTTTTCTCTCAACACATCTAGCAAACTAGTACTTCGTCGGCTCTTCATTCCCCTTAGGTGCAACAACAACATACACATGTCCTTGAAAAATAAATACAAAATTCAATAAAGAGTGGCTTATATTTAATTCACATATAAACATGCATACATACAAAATTCAACTCAATAAATAATGTACTTTCTTGTACAAGATCCAAAACACAATCATAATCATTTGATGCGAACACTTGATTATATTCAATTGTCATTCCATGTTGAACATGTGTTGATGTAGGCGTTAAAGCTCTTTGTTGCCATTGTTTGACCCATTATGTATTTTCACATGCTTTCCAATCACCTGCAATACAAAATTGACAAAAGCATGCCAACTCCCTTGTCCATATTGTCCATGTGTTTGCATTCGAACTCTTAAATGAATACCATTTTGCAGATCCATTAATTGTTTCACAATCTTGTCAAGAAAAAATATCATTTTCTTCAATTAACCAAAAGAAGCACTGAATTATTAAGCTCACTTGTTCTTGTAGATAATTTGGTATTGCGCCAATCTACAATTGCACATGCATCTCTAAATTTCGTAGCATCCTCAAATTTTAGTTGCTCTCTAGCAAGAGCTCTTTTCACACATGCACCTGCTCCATTATGTTCTCCCTTACCATGACCAGCTTAAAAAAAACTCCATATGTGCTGGATATTACTTTCCTTATGAACTCTACATAACCAATAAAACATTCTAGCATTTTTGAATTGACCAGTGCAATTATTTGACCATATGAGATGTTCTAGCATTTGAATTCCTCTCTCTTTTAAATTTTAATAAAATATATCAAACAATATTATACAAACTCAGATGAATGTAATTGATTATCACTTACATAAAAATGACACTCTCTCAAAAAAATTCTATTATCTTCTGTACTATCTTCATCATGTCTATAAACAATGTGAACAAATATAGCTACTTGCACTAAATTATAATATTGTGATTGAATTTCTTCTTGTGGAGCAAGTGTATAATTTTTAGCAAAATCAACAACTGACAATATAGTTCCAATTGGGAATGTATTTTTACATAAACGAAATTGATTATCAAGCCAATGAGCATTCTAAGAGTGTTGAACATATTTAGGTACAAACTTATCTTTAAATTCAATAATAAAATAATGCACACTAACTTTTTCCACAATTAGCTCAACATGTTTTCCAATTTTTCCATCTTTTAAAGAATACTCAACATTTTAAAACTTTTTTACATCCACTAATTGTTGTCCAAATTCATCTAAACTACTTTCATGCATACATTCTCCTAATAATGAAAAGTTACCACATCTATCACATTCTCCAGAAATGCATGATTTAAAAAAAGAGTTTCCATTTAAAGAGGGATCACAAAACAAACCTGCTATAAAATATTTGATTCTTTCAAGTGGCATATTAATACCACAAATGTCCTGCATAATTTGGTTAGCATGCAAAGTGCATAATATATATTGAAATATATCATAATAATAATGAAATTGTACATGAGTCTTACAACAACAAGATATTTGTTGCTTATTAATTCTAACATACCAAGGTTTACACTTTTTGAATGATCTTTGACTTATGTTAATATTCAATGGTAAGATTGAAGTATCTATTTTTTTTTATATAATTCAGTTTGAGTCATATCTAAGAGATGCTTTGGATGAGGTTCACGAATTTTGGAACCCAACCTTAATTTTAAGACATCTTTAATGTTAGGTGATACTCTTGTATTATCATGCCAAAATTTTTTGATTAAAGATTTAATTTCATTAGTTAATTTCATGTCTGATCTTGGGAGTCTACCGCTAAAACTCCAACATTGATTAATAAGATCCTTTTTAATACTTTCTCTTCTTTTAGCAGCTCTTATCAAAGTTCTAGGGTTTAAGTTTATACATTTACTAATCTTAACATTCTTTTATTTGAAGTTGCTTTATTAACTACACTAGTTGTTATTACATGACAAGCCGTATGCTTATCTTTCGATCGACTTTTTTTACCAATAACATCAATAGCATTAGCAACACTAGATACGACTTGTTCTACTGAATCATCTTTCTTTTTTGGTTTTACAAAAACACCTAATTTTTTCATCACTTTTCTCATTTTCAACATTCTCATCAATTGCACCATAAGTTGACATTGGAATCCTAATTTCTTTCTATAAAAGAACATTTAATATATTTTATTTCCATAATTTCTAATTTATCTCGAAGAAACTTTACCATGAAGGTTATCTAGCACATCTGTTTCAATTGTTAAAAAAATATTTTCACCTTCATCCATAGATGGAGTTTCATTTTCATTCACACAAAGGGTTTCATTTTCATTCACACAAGGGGTTTCATTTTCATTTTCAAATGTAAAAGGGATTTCATTCTCATTTTCATTAATATTAGGGATTTCATTCTCATTTGCATTCTCATAAGATATAATTTTATCATTTTTTTGTTTCTGCATTGTTTCAACCCTAATATTATTGATCTCATCAATGGTGTATCCGACTTCATCTAAACAGGCAAGATCAATATTATCAAAACTTGGGTTTGATCACATACCTAGATAGATTGTTTGAATAGGTGCATTTTCCATATCATTGGGAGGTGGATTTGAAGACATACCCGAAGTTGTTTGCATATCATTCAAAGTTGAAGTTGAAGGCATAGTTGGGTTTGTCTCCGTAATTGCATTTTCTTCCATATTCACCATCTCCACATTTGCATCATCTACATTCATTTCATCATTCATGACTTCCTCTTCAACATTCTTGAAATTAGATGCTTCCAAATCTTTCATTTGACGAATCCTTTCTCTCCTTTCCCTTTGTCTTTTTGCCTTCTTATCTTTATTTGCTTGAATTTCTTCGGGTGTCATTAACTTTCTACATATTTTTTTTTGTCTTTGCTTATCACCCATAGTTACCAAACCCTCTTTGATGACAAAAACAATAATTCAAGAAACCTATTTTCAAATTGCCACCTCCTTGAAATATTCAAATTAAACTATGTACTATGAAGATCATTTTTTCTATAAACTTTGAAGTACAAAAGCATCATGAGTACATTCAAAACTTCTCTTTTTCCAAATCTTCTTATAAAAAGTTCTTGTACTTGATTCTACTTTAAAAAATTCAACTTGCACTTTGTCTCTTCCAACAATTTGAATAGAATATGCTCTGCACAAGACAAATTTGCAATAAAAAATGCAGAAAATGACACTTTCAGACCGTACTGCAGAAAAGGAATGTTGCAAGAAAATCGTGTTTTACCAGTATTTTCTAAATTAGGGAAAAATGACTATATTAGAAATATGTACGCATTATGAAACGCGTACGCGTTTTGTTTTAGGAACGCGTACACATTTTATAATGCATACACGTTACCTTTACCCAATGGGTAAATAGATAACGAGTTATTTAAAAGTTGAATTCCCACACCACATCTAGCCTTGGTTTTAGGCTTGGAAAATGCTTGGAAATCCGAGCCTTAGCCTTTGACCTACAACTAAAAAACTAAGGCAGATTGAAGAAGAATGTCCAACTTTGACAACATGGCTGATGGACTTTTTTTCTGAATCAATCTATAAAATTAAAACCTATTAAAGAACATGACGACTACTTTCCAAATATATAATTTTTATTAAGATTGGATTATGTTTGCTATTTTTTAATTAATTTTTAAGCAAACTAGTCCTTAAACTTGAAATATTAGACTTTTTTTGTTTTTTAATAATTTTTATTGGTTAAGTTTCTTGTAAAAAAATTATATGGCATCAAACTTCAGAAAATTCTCTACACAATGAAAAAAAAGAGTAAAAAAATGTTTAGTTTAGGTCCAATTATGCTATTCCTACACGTTGATTTTTAAAAATAGCAATTAAGGCCAATTAAAATTTAATAAAAAGAAAAATTCAACCAAAAATTACAAAAAAAATTCTACATCAAACTTCATGTTGTTAGCTCTCTTTTCCCAAAAGGAATTAGCAAAATACTTTTATTCGGGTCAAAAAGTGTTGTCTGTACACACGATTGGTATGGTGAAAAAAAGGGACTTTTAAAAAGTGGTTTTTATAGATCCCTATCAAAATTTAATTTCTATAATCTGGGTATTTGAATAATTTACATATTTGGAAACTAGACTCAAAATGCTAAATTTTATACAACTGACTTTTTTTAAGATTCATTGTGTACTGCATCAAATTTTCAGTCCAAGTGTGACAAATTATGAAAAACAA
>VDFB02271615.1:0-65790 GCA_007258455.2 Sequoia sempervirens | reverse complement strand
ATCCTTCAATTAAAAATATTTTTTTAATTATTTAAATGATAAATATGAGGCATCTTTTAAGCAAAACAGTTATATTGAAGTATTTTATTTTATTTTTAAATAGTTAGACTTTCGATGTAGAATTTTATATTTTAGATATTTTAAGTTTAAGTACACAAAATAATAATAATTATGTAAAATATTTTAACATTTTATTCTATCATTTTAATATTTTCACCTTTTACTTATGTACAACACTAAACTCTTCGTAAGTTCTTAATAATAAGATTCTTTGACCCATGTGCATTTTATTAATAAAATATTGTTTTGAATGATGTTGGAAGGGTGGAAAATATATATTTTGTATTTTGTATTTTTATTTTAGATTATTTTGTGTGAGTATTTTAAGTTTTTGTTTATCAATGATTTTGATTGATTTGTGATTCTTATTAATTTTATTTTTATTAACACTTAATATTAATATTTATGTAAATACACATTTTAATTTTATTTTGAATTCAAATGCCAAAACTCAAATGTTAAAAGCTTCCATTGGAAAATGCCAAAAATGAAATCAAGATACCAAATGAGGCTGGATGCCCTCTTTTTCCTCCAATTTGGACCCTTCATTAATTTTTCCTCCAATTAGTATTTTAAAATATTATTTTATTTTAATTTTCAGTATTTTATTTTTTTAATTTTAATGTGTTTATTTTTAAAAAATTTAATATACTATTTAAGATGTTCCAAAATAAAAGTGATCAAGTCCAACTTAAAATAAATTATTAATTATTTTAATTGAAAAAAGGGGATATGATAGCAACTTCTAAAAGGTGTTTGTCAACACTACCAATATTTTATAGCATTCTTACAAGTGTTCAAAATTGAATTTAGGCATACATGTGAGTCGAATGATGACTTGATAACCTAGCTCATGAGGCTACATGACATAAAAATGAATAAAACTCATCTTCAACTTATTTTTCAATGGTGAAAATGCTTAGTCAACCTCTTAAAACCTCCTTCTTGTCAACTTCAATTAGCTCAAGTCAACCACAAAAGTGTTTGTTGCTAGAGCAATCAAGATCTACTTGCAAACTCAAAACAATCCACAAATGAGCATATGCAAAATGTGAAAATATCATAAGCATGTGATGTGTTGTAAAGTGTACAAATAAGTCTTGCTTATAAAGGCAAGGATGAAGAGAAGGTAGGAGTCAAACTTTGACTAGCCCTCTAGGACCAAGTATGAAACAAGTGTAGGACTCTATGGACAAGTGTTGTGACACTTGGTGAGTCTACATGAGGTGAGACAAAAGTCTAGATAACCTCTAAGTGAGCTTAAGAGTGGGGTCCCATGGAGGGGGCTTCCTAAAAAGTTTCAGCAGTGCTGCTAAGAATTTTTAGGATTTTTTTTAAGGTGGTGATCCCATGAGCTTTATAGCACAACTCAACTTAAAATATGAAGCTCCAAATTTTAAGGAAGTTGGTGATCCCATGAACTTATTAGTATGTAGTTCATCTTAGAATTTAAGCTTTGGAATTTAAGCAAGCTTAAAAGTTGAGATGATTGACAAATGGCAGATAAAATTTCCTAAATTTTAGGGGCGATCTCCAATCCCACCCCATTTTCACCCCCTCAAATCTGCAATCCTAAAAGGTAGGAGCTGCTATTCTTTAGGAAAAGATTTGAATTAGTCCTGTAGCAATTTGTTTTTCACTTCATAAGACCTGCTCCTTAAAAGTAGATCCTGAAGCCCCCCCATGGGACCCCACCCTAAGTGTGGTGTGAATATGACTCTACTAAGTAGGCTTAAAGCTAACTAGTTTGATAATACCTCTTTTCACACTAACACCCCCCTTAAGTGATACTTAAAGTAAGATAAACACTAAAAAGATGAGTCCATGAAACAAGACTTGATAAGGTGCTCATGTACAATAATGAACTCTCACAAATGGAAAAAAAGGAGAAAACCCAATGGGAACAAAACTCCTCTCCAAAAGCGAGAAAGAGAAGGATAAAGCCTCTTGAAAATATGTTCCATGAAGATAGGAACATGATAATGAAGAACTCTTAAAGCATGTCAAAGATGAAGAATTGGTATCTATTGGAATCAATCAAACTCCAAAAAAGTTGTAGATCAAGATAAGAGATACAAAACATAAGAACATATAGAACACTACTCAACCATGAATGGATATATGGCACAAAGGAAATACAAATATGTGAAGTTGAAGATGTAGATATTACTATGATTCTAGAGTACAATCAACAAATACATGAGTGACTTGTAGTACACTACTAAAATGTGCATCATGATGCTCTGCATAAGTACTAGAATCTCATAAAATATGATCTGCTAAAATAATCTCCCCATAGGAAAGATAAAAAGAGTAGGTATATTTGACCCCCCAAAAAGTTGTGAAGTCCATTTGGCTCCACTAAGGTTCCTCCATTGCTTCACTAAAACAAGGGAGCATTAGCATAACCATGTGATAATTTCCTCTTAATGTTGATGAGGAAGTGGTATTGGCACACTAACTGAAATTGGGCACAAAAGTGTGCACAAGAATGTAGACCCAACATTAGGTCCAATAAAATGTACACGCAATTGAAAAAGGGTGTGAATCAAGGTACACACACATGAGGTGAGAATCACAAAGATCCATTATTATGATGGAAAATCAAGGCACTACACAACCCCCCATTACACTTTATAAATTAGTGCAAGTACAAAATTCCCTCTCTAAGAAACACGCATTCAATTGATGGCACTTTATATGAGTGCATTTATAGATTTATTTTCTATTTTTAGAGTTCTTGTATGTCATGAGGTGGACAGTGAAGACATATATCAAGTATGCCTTTAAAACCTCAATAAAATGATAAAAAAAAGAAAATAAAAAACCCCATCATTCACAAGCATGACCCCCCTAAAATATGCAGTGATATGATACTTTATTTTAGTGCATTACAAATTCCACAAAGTGGATTCGATGTACAAAACCTCAAAAGAGGCATACTCAAAATTTGAAATTCTAAAATTATATACATTTGTAAATAAATAACATCATCACTATGTAGAGATAAAAAAATCATTTAGGTTCAAAATAATGAGACCCAAAAAGGAGTCTATATGAGCCCAAATGACCATTCTAAAGTTCCAAAAATGAGAATTGTGTAAGGTGTCCTTTGGAAATCTAAATTTAAAAAAAAAATCCATAAATCTTACTACAATTTTTTTATACCACTAGATAGAGGACGAAAAAAATCTCCAAAATGAAAAAAATCATTCAAAAAGATGTTCAGAATAGGCCAACAATGAAGGGGTAAACTTGGGGAAGAAAAATTATGATATCATGATGATGTTAGTAGTAGAATGTTCCAAAATTCCACCAGCATATTCCTCTCAATCAAAATATTCCAAAATTGTTGTTTTTTTTTCCATAAATTGCACAAAAAGTGGAAAACCACCCTCCAGAAGTTGAAAAACCACCCAAATCGAGTGTAGGCGATTTTGAATGCATAGTACTCATGTCAAAAAGTTATTGCATAAGTTGATTGATGATGTTAGCCTTGTGCAAGCCTGTACCCTACAAAAATTTAAAAAAAGCTAACAAAGGTCAAGCCAATACACATATCGAGACAATGGCACATAAATCAGTGCATAAGTTTGAGGCAACTTGTTGATGTAGGATGGTATAGTGATTGCACATCCATATAGATTTTCATATGACCCTCCATGGATGGGCCTCCAAAAAGTCATTTTTTTCTCTAAACACCCAAGTATTATATACCAAAAGTCATCTCTCAGCCCTTATGAGCACGACTATGATGTTTGTTTTGCTTTATAATGTATTGTTTAAAATTTGATGCCCACAAATTTCACAAATTCAAGAGAGAAAGGGATTGAAGTTATATTTTTTCTCTAATACCATGTTGGAGCAACCAATATTTTCTCGCAAACTCAAAAAAATCCAAAAACGAGCAATATGCAAAATGAGAAAATATCATAAGCATGTGACGTGTTGTAAAATGTACAAATGAGCCTTACTTATAAAGGTAAGGATGAAGAGGTGAGAAGGTACTTGATCCAAACTCTAACTACCCCTCCAAGTATGAAACAAGTGTAGGACTCTATGGACAAGTGTTGTGACACTTGGTGAGTCCAAATGAGGTGAGAAAAAAATCTAGATAGCCTCTAAATGAGCTTTAGTGTAGTGTGAATAGGGTGTTACTAAGTAGGCTAAAAGCTAACTAATTTGATAATACTTCTTTTCACACTAATATTTGTAACCTTTCTCTACTTAGAAACCTTTGTTTTTGGTTAAGATCTATTTGTTTTGCTTTAAAAATGACTTATTTTCTTTGGTGAACTATGATGAGAACCAATTATGTCATATTCTATACCACCTTTTATCCTTTTTTCACATACCTTCATATCCATTCCCATATTCCATTTCTGTACCATTTTCATATCATTTTATCATTTCTCGTTGCATATGATTTAATATACATAAGTGATATTTAATTTAGTTTTTAGATAAAATATGAGGATAAATAATAGTAGATTGTATTTATTAATAAATCCTCCATTATTTCAAGAGAACAAATCTTTCAGCATGCAGCTTTAAGGTGAAGATCTTCCTATCACCATTTATGCAGGAACCCGGACTGTTATCATTCTACCATTTTATTTGGTTATTAGATCAGACATACAAGATCACCATCTTTGTGTATGAAGAGCATTCCATGGTGGACTTTCATGATTGCAACTGTCAACTTCTATTTCAACCACGTTAATTCCTTGCCATATAATATTTGCATTATTCCTATGAATTTAATCTCTTTTCTAGCTTCCATTATAATTAGTGACTTCTACAAGTGGACACACTGATTGGGAATGCAGACCAAATGGAGGAAATAAGCATGTGCCAGCTGTTTGGAAGAAACCAAAATCTACTTCTTGTAACTGAACCGTTTTCAATATGCACCCACTTCAGAACGGTCAGTTTTGCGTTGCAATTTGTGTGCATATGAGGACAAATCTCAAAAATTAAAGACATGGGTTTTGTCCAGAATTGGCCCAATTAAGTTTCCACGTGACAAAATCCTCAAAAAACGAAGGAGCGGAAAGATACAGGTGGTTTTCTAAAGGCAGTGTTTTCTGATTTATTGTTGTGACCAAGATGACATGTACACCATTATTTTGTTGGATAGACACCTCAGCACCATCTTGTTAGCAGATTTGTGAATAAAGTTTGTGTTTTCCAACTATGTGGAGGATGCACTTTCTTGAGAAAACCCTGAATGTTAGTTTTTGAGAACTGCGTGTGTTTGGTAGTTGGAGAAAACTGCAAATCTTCCTTCTCTATTCCTGCTCATTGTTATAACAGATTTATTTTTGAATCGTGGACACCAGTACAAGTCTTACGTGGGTCTCATATCATTTAGTAGGCAAAAAAAATACGCTATTCTTGTACATAGCAGTTATAGGTTGCATATATATAAGAAGTGTAACACAAAGTTCTACGATGGTGAAGTAGATTATTGTACACAAATTTGTGTAGTAGATTATATGCAGACTTCTATATTATTTATTGATAAATAAAACAATGTTTTTCTGACCACAACAACGTAGAGAAACTTTGTGCCATCCTCGTGCGAACCATGGAGCAAGGGCCCACTCTGTGGTAAAGCACAGTGATATTTATTTATTTCTATTCTATTTTATATAGATGTGTTTATGCTACGTTTTAAATTAATGTTTTTAATCAGAATGTTTGAATCAGATTTCAGAGTGTGTGATTCCAGTATTATTAATTTGATGTTCTTTTATTTCTACTAATAAATTTTTGATTTCATTGTTAATGTTGTGGATTGTTGTTTTTACTATCATTTTTATTATTGTTGTTGCTACCACAGATTACTGTCATACTGTTGCCAGGAAGTGGCAGTTCCTGTCACCACAGTTGTTTTGATTTGTTGTAGGTTTCTTTTCAATAGTTGCATTCATCCCCACTCATCTCATGACTTTCACCCCTTTGATTGGCATATAGCCATGACACCTCTCGCAAGTTTACGCCCCCGATTGACATGTATAGACAAAACTAAAATTCATTATAAAATGTTAAATATTTATTATTATTTGTACTCAGTGTTGGCCTATCATTTTGGCGCTATTGCCGAGGAGAGGTGTCAAAGGTAGGTTAGCTCAGTGAGTTGAGTTAGGAACATTGCGCCTTGGTGAAAATCTATGCAACTGTCAACCTTGTTTAGATGATTAACGTTGGTTTGCTTTGTTTTAAATCATATAGATGCATTGTTAGATTTTGTAGGTAGATCTTAGAAGATAGTTTACCATTTATATATTTATCACTAGTTGTGAGTCATGGATAAGAAAGAAGTAATATTGAAGAAACAACATAAAAATGTCAAAAAAGTTGCATTTTCAAGGTAGTGAAGACATGTCAATTTTGGGAGAAAAATACTTCAAAAATGAAGAATCCAAAGGCCACGCAAGAGGGAAAATGTGTTTGGTGGCGGGGGCGTTGCCCCTCGACCCCACATTTTATTGCAACAAGGATCATGCCCAAGGCGCTTCCCCGGAACCCCACAAGGGGCGTTGCCCCTTGACCTCGCTGGGGGCTACCGTCCCCAGACCCTCGCTTTCAAATTTAAAAACAAAAGAAGAACTTGGTGGGGGAATCGCGCCGAAAAAAACTGGTATTTTTATACCCCCTCTGCATAAAGAATGCAACTTAGATCATCTTGATCTTCCAATACCATTGTCACAAACATCTGCATATGTTATTTCCATAGTTTAGCAAGAACAAATAATTAATGAATTTTTAGGACAATGGATTTTTGAAAATGAATCATTTGATGAAGATTTGACCACTTTTTGTTCTCTTTGTTGCAAGGAAGAAGATAAGTTCACATGCCATGTTGATCAAGAGGACATGGTGAAGGAGATAGACATTGTAAGCAAGCCACAACAAAACAATGGTAAACATGCACAAGTCTTCTTTGTAACTTAAGAACCACTTCATACATCAAGTAGGAAAGATCAAGGCATGCATAATGATTTTGAAATGTCTTATAATTGTATTGGATTGGAAAAACAATATGTTTCTTCACATGTTACTTCTTCACCTAGTATGTATGGTGAATGGAATAGTGAATGCTCGCAACAACCACAATACCCATCATTATCATCTCCATTTTTCCCATCCAACTTCATCCCACCCACTTTATATCCACAACAATTATTACCATTTCCATTATCACATTCATATCACCAACTATCCACTTCCACATACCCACTAAGGGCAACCATCCTGCCTAATAAAACATTACATAATTTAATGTGGTTCAAACTGCATGTAATAATGAAATTTCATGGATCACTTTACATTTTGATAATGTGCTTGAAATTGGTCAAACACAATTAAAATATATTGATGCAATTAAGGGATGTGATTTTGATTTGCTTGATAGAAGAACAATATGATCAATTGAATGATATTCAACTTAGTTCTTCTTATTCACTTAATAAATCACAACCTTTAGAGGCCATTCACACACATGAAGAAACACTTCAATATGAGTTTAATTTTATTATGGAACTCACAAATGTGTGTGCTGAAATTAATATTGTGATTAGATATGTTGAACTATGTGCATTAATGATTCAAGAATTGTGTGGAATGAAAAATGAATGCCTACAAGATCTATCTTTTAATATTTTTATACTCAAACATATGGATCTTTGGAGGCCTATAGTAAATATGTGTATTCCTCACATACTTGTTGATTTAGGCCCACTGATAATTGATTAAGCACAATTAAATGGGTTTAAATGTATTAATGACCGTACTGCACAATGGTGATTGTTCATAAACAAGAATCAAGGTTTTAATATATACATATCTTTGTCATTCTTGATTCTTTGGAATATCTTAAGATGACCATTCATTGACAAGGCTCAAGGTGTTATAATATCTTTGTATTTCATGATTCTTTGGATTAGCCTAACACCTTCATGCTTTTTTAGTATGAAATTAAGTTGGGGGGAAAAGGAAACCCCTTAAATTTTGGAAGTCATTGGTTAACTCTCGATAATGTCTTCATTGGTTGTTTTGTTGGGATTTTTAATAAAACCACATGTGTGAGCTTTGGACTAAATCAAGGTATGCATTCTTCTATTGATTAGCATTTCATTTATATTATGTTTACACAAGAATTAATTGTCATTCATCCATTTTACTATTATGAAATATTTATTCATATATATAACTCTACCATTCATTTTTCAATCAACAAATCGATTATAATGGTAAAGTTATTAAATGGATAATATTGCATTACTATGCTTGATATGCTTGGTCATGAGAATATGGTTACAGGTTTTTCATGGTGGTTACCAAAAAATTTTACACCATTGGTGATGCTTCTCTTCATGAACTTTCAAAGACACATTTTGTTAGCCTTACTAATTAAATGACCATGTGGAGGACAAAATGCAACTTGGTGTAACCATGTATCTTGCAGTACCATGTTCTTGGCTAATTATTCACAAGCCACACATCCAGAGACAACTTGAAGAAATGTGGAGGTCCTAAAAGGAGCTTGAGCATATTCTACTATAGACCATTGCACCTCATCATAAGGATTACTGCCTATCTGATAGCTATATATGGATTTGTTGAAAGATTACCATTGGTCTTTCACTACATTTCCTTATCTTTGGAATATTTCTTCTCTTGTCAGTAGTTCTTTCAACCAAGCCATTGGGCATGTATTCCAAACTTCTACAGTCAGCTTTCAGATATGGTGGCATGTGCTAAATGGGATCATATTATGCAATCCTGTTATGGACATATGCATGGTCACTCTTGCTAAGGTATATTTCTTGTCATTGGTCATCATTTCAAGCTCTGCATCATGTAACCAGTTTCAATAGTGACATTCATTGAAGCGATTCTTATGGAACTCTATGCTTTGGATGGTATCATATTCATCATCCATATAAGGGTTTCTTTTTCTTTGGTCATTATATGCAGTTATTCAAAAATGAAAAAAAGCAATAAAAGGTCCAACAATGAAAACCTTCGGGCGTTGTTGGCCAGTTAATATCTGAAAACCGGATTCCGGCAAATACTAATTGCAAAATAAACTTAGGAGTGAAAATTGATTTTTCGACGCCTCTAGGAGGTGGTAGGTTGAAAACTAAGATACCGGCGACCTATTGTCGTTATCAAAATTGGAAAAAAAGGAAAAAGGAAAAAGAAAGAAAAAGAAAAAACGCAATAATTTGTTCTTTCTATGAGCTAATTATTTTTAGGTACTTAGCCACTTCCCTGGTTTCCCTTTATCTGAGTGTCTCTAGTACCTCCTAGTGCTCACTTACACATTCAGTTGAGGTGCTCAAAATGTCAAGAAAGAATCAACTACCAGCAATATGTTCTACAATGCTTCAGTCAACTGGAGATCTTCAGTGGTGTTGCAGTTCTTGGTGCAATATTTGGATCCTTGTTGCAAGTTTCACAGCTGCAGAGTTACATTGGCTACCAGATCTTGGCATAGATGGACATGTGAGTTGGTAAAACAATCTGTCTTATTTTTCATTGTTTTATCTCTGAACTTTATTAATATTTCTTATTATATTGATCGTTTATGCAACATCCCTACCTATTCTCTCTTTGTTTCCTGAGGACGGTCAACCCTTTAAGTTGGGGGGAGGTATACCATCCTTATTACATATCTTTTCGTCCATTATCCTTAATCATCCCATCATACTATCTGTTATTTCGACCCTGCATAATCATTTATATTTCCTAGCATTTTTCCCATTTCAGATAGCTCATGATTTTCAAGTCAAACTTTTGTGATACCACATATATACCATTTCAAAAATTCCATGCTATAGAGAGCTAAAAAAAGAAAAACAAGAAAAAAGAAAAAAAAGAGAAAAATTTGAAAATGAAAAAATAAAAAGTTGAAGGAGGTATCAATATTGAAAAAAGAAAATTGAAAAAATGAAGCAATAAAGCTTGTCATGGGAAGCTAAGAAAAATAAAGGGACTTGTGGTTATGCATGAGCTATAATAGTTAAGCATGAAGAAGAAGGCCAAAGCCACAAATCCAAAAGGTTACTAGTTCAAATCAAGTACCTCTTGATCATATTGATTGCATGAGGACGTGCAATATGTTAAGTTGAGGGGAATGATGAGAACAAATTATGTCCTATTCTATACCACCTTTTTATCCTTTTTCACATACCTTCATATCCATTCCCATATTCCATTTCCGTACCATTTTCATATCATTTTATCATTTCTCGTTGCATATGATTTAATATACATAAGTGATATTTAATTTAGTTTTTAGATAAAATATGAGAATAAATAATATCATATTGTATTTATTAATATATCTTCCATTATATCAAGAGAATAAATCTTTCAGCATGCAAGTTTATGGTGAAGATCTTCTTGTCACCATTTATGCAGGAGCATGGACTGTTATCATTCTACCATTTTATTTGGTTATTAGATCAAACATACAAGATCACCATCTCTATGTATGAAGAGCATTCCATGGTGTACTTTCATGATTGCAGTTGTCAACTTCCATTTCAACCACGTTAATTCCTTGCCATATAATATTTGCAGTATTCCTATGAATTTAATCTCTTTTCTAGCTTCCATTTTAATTAGTGACTTCTACAAGTGGACACGCTGATTGGGAATGCAGAACAAATGGAGGAAATAAGCATGTGTTCAGTTGTTTGGAAGAAACCAAAATCTGCTTGTTGTAACTGAACGTTTTCAATATGCACCCACTTTAGAACAGTCAGTTTTGCATTGCAATTTGTACACATATGAGGAGAGATCTCAAAAATTAAAGACATGGGTTTTGTCCAGAATGGGCCCAATTAAGTTTCCATGTGACAAGAATCCTTAGAAAACAAAGGAGCCGAAAGATACAGGTGGTTTTCTAAAGGCAGTGTTTTCTGATTTATTGTTGCGACCAAGATTACATGTACACCATTATTTTGTTGGACAGACACCTCAACACCATCTTGTTAGTAGATTTGTGATAAAGTGTGTGTTTTCCAGCTATGTGGAGGATGCACTTTCTTGAGGAAACCATGAATGTTAGTTTTTGAGAACTGCACGTGTTTGGTAGCTGGAGAAAACTGCAAATCTTCCTTCTCTATTTCTACTCATTGTTATAACAGATTTATTTTTGAATCGTGGACACTAGTACAAGTCTTATGTGGGTCTCATATCATTTAGTAGGCAAAACAAATATGCTATTCTTGTACATAGCAGTTATAGGTTGCATATATATAAGTAGTGTAACACAAAGTTATGTGATGGTGAAGCAGATTATTGTACACAAATTTGTGTAGTAGATTATATGCAGACTTCTATATTATTTCTTGATAAATAAAACAATGTTCTTCTAAGCACAACAACATAGAGAGACTATGTTATCCCCATGCGAACCATGGAGCAAGGGCCCACTCTGTGGTAAAGCGCAGTGATATTTATTTATTTTTATTCTATTTTATATAGATGTGTTTATGCTACATTTTAAATTAATATTTTTAATCAAAATGTTTGAATAAGATTTCAGAGTGTGTAATTCTAGTATTATTAATTTTATGTTCTTTTATTTTTACTAATAATTTTTTTTTCATTGTTAATGTTGTGGATTGTTGTTTTTACTATCATTATTATTATTGTTGTTGTTGCCATAGATAACTATCACATTGTTGCCGGGAAGTGACAGTTCCTGTCACCAGAGTTGTTTTGATTTGTTGTAGGTTTCTTTTCAATAGTTGCATTCATCCCCACTCATCTCACAGATTTCACCCCTTTGATTGGCATATAGCCACGACACCTCTCGCAAGTTTACACCCCCAGATTGACACATATAGACCAAATTGAAATTAATTATAAAGCATTAAATATTTCTTATTATTTGTACCCAGTGTTGGTCTATAAACTAGTGTTCACCCTAATGAATTAATTACTACCAAAAGAGGCAAAGGTATGTTTTTTATTAAGGAAAAAATAGGTTTTGAAGGGACCTGAAACCCTTTACAAACTCAAAAAAACAAAGCTACAAAAAAGACAGCCTGCAACCAGCCAAAAAAACCAGCCCCCAAGCAAGGCCCATCAAGATTTACAATTAGAACTTCTCTTGTGGGAGTGAAGAGTCATGTCGAAAGAAGGCCTAGAGAATTTTTCTTTCTTTCCCATAACAGTAATCCAACCTTCTTCCACTTGCGTTGCCTTATCCTGCCAAGCCAACACACTTTTTTGTTGAAGATGAATGCCTGCAGCCACTGTCTTAGTGATTTCAACATTATTCTTCCATGCGGGCACAAACATATCAGAAAAGCCACCAGAAATGAGATCCGGAGCACTATCACCAAAAATGGCAGCCTGAGACCTAATATCTCGCTCTTTAGGGGTTTCAACAAGATGAATTTGTATAGCTTCAGCAACCCCACCATTTGAGACGTCCGGGGGGATGCCCCAAGACCCTATGGTTCCGACGCAACCACATTGGAAAAACTCTTGTGTTGTTTAATTTTCTTCTCTACCGTATAATGTTGTAGAGAGGCACCTCTCCACCATGTAGTCGTCTTTGTTTTTTTTCTCAAAACCGCATTGAGCAACAACATGACTTGTTTTAAAATATCTTCTGCAACAGAAAGGAATCCCTTTGTAATCCAAAGATTGAACCCAATAACCCTTAGGAGATTTAAGTAAAATCTCAACAAGCAATCCTTTTGAAATATCCATTTCAACCAATATGCGAGCAAAGGTGGAATGAAAAATGTCAGAGGATTCATCTTCCACCAGCAAAAAATTGCCAAGGGCATCACCCACTTCTTCCAAGAGAGGTTCATTCCATAAATGGAGGGGAAGATTTGGAAGTCAAACCCAAATTGGGATCTTATTGAGTTTCAAAGGCCGGATTGAAATCAGAATGTTAGGGCTTAATCATCAACAAAAAATTTTCCTCCCAACTAAAAAAATTGTCACATAAAATTTTGTTTCTATCCTAAGCATTGTCAAACTTAGCAACAAAGAACCCCTTATCCATGGGGAAAATATGAACTTTACCAGAAATTAGCGGCTCCCATTCGTTGGAAATCCAGGAGTGCAGCTGAGGGAGGCTAGGCCAAAAGCCCCTGAACCAACAGATCACCCCACGAACCGAGAGCTCAGAAACAATCTCATATATTTCCTCTATTGTCTCAGATAAGAGGCAAAGGTATGTTTTTATCTTTAAAAATTCTCTTATTTATCCCTCCAATTCTAAACCTAATCTTATTTTCTTATAAATAACTATTCATTTTTTTAGAACTCATTGTTAGGGTCTAAGTTTTTAGTTCAAGTTTTTGCATCTAAGCATAAGCTATAGCTAATAATTTGAGACAAACAACTTCCAAGCTCTTATTTTGATCTCTTCAATGCTACAATATAAATTTTACAAGAATTTGTTTCAATATTTTTAGCCCATCATGTCCAAATTTTGTCATTGAATAACTTTATCATTCATGTTAATTTGATACCACATATCAAGCTTCTAATGTTCTACTAGCAACCTTTTGCACAACCATTTTACGCCCTTACAACATTTATTACATTTTACACTATCTTCCTTTGTTATCAAAAGCTCAATTATCTATATAGAAAGATAGCTTCACTTTACCTATACATTCATAAATTGTCAAAGAATTAAATCACATAATATCACAAACACAAAATATTTGGGGAGAGCTTTGAAAGTATACATCAAAATAATATTGAAATTAAAAAAAGTTTATATTTGTTTACTTCTTTTTCTTTTTTTCTATTGAATTTTTTAAAAGGAAATAAAAATAATTTCAATCATCAATTAATACGTTTTTTTTTATTAGAGTTAGTTGTGTAGAGATCTAAATTTGTCCATATCCAACCACATTAGACCTTATATTATTCATATCCATTAATTAAATAAATATTAATTATTTATTTAACTAGTTCCTCCATCCTAATTTCTCACCTTTAATTAAATAAATATACATTTGTTTAATTAAGTTCAACCTTCATAATCCCATCGCACAAGAATTAAATAAATTTAAACCATTTATTTAATATTTTTTTCCCTATTGTAATCCAATTAGTTAATTAAAATTAATTACTTAACTAGCTAATCCCTTGCACATACCTAAATGTGATTAATTTAATTAGTCACATCTAAACCCCACATATCCCTAAAAGCTACAATGACATTTTATCCATACATTATTTCTAGAAAATATTAACCCTCCATTTATCACCTGTGACTCTCACACATGTCTCCTTCCCATATCCCTATATATCTTCAAATATGTGTGAGAGGAAAATTGTCAAGTATCTCTTCTCCATGTGATCTCTCACACATGTGAGAGGAGTCACCACATCTCCATCCACTCTTCCCTATGTGTCCTCACACATATAAGAAGATTCATCCTCCTCTCTTGAATTTTTCCAAACCAATCCTATCCCTCCATCTCCCTTTGATCCTCATCAACTTGAAGTGTATCAATATTATTATGACACTTGGCATCCTCTCATCTACACTAATCTCTCATGAATCTTCCACCATTTATGTTGAGATTGAATCTCAAACATCTATTCTCCATCTAAGAAATTTATAAATCAAAATCTCTCCAAGCCAAAATCAATCATTACAATCCATTACAAAGTTATGTTGTTGGATCTCCAAGCAACATACATCATTATATCATCCACCAAAGCCATTTAGAAAACATCAAGAGGTTTTGAAAGAGCTCTTGTGAAATCTCTCAACATTGGGTGCATTTATTTTCTAGCTCAATCTAAGGAGCGTTGGAGAGAAAGGTAAAGGTTATTCTATTACATTTAATCTTTATCATTTCCCTTGTTTTTTTATTGTCTTTATATTAGCACACTCAATGGGACATCATGTCTTGAATGTTCTGGGTGTGTGCATTCTTCAATTGAAAGTTGTTGCGAAGGAATTTTTTGAATTTTAGGGTGTTTTTGGAATATTCTAGATTTTGTTCAAGTGACATTTGTTGAATTAATGTGGATCTGAATGTTTGTGAGGGTTTTGAAGTTTTAAGGTACAACTAATTCACCCCCCTCTCAGTTGTCTTGTGCCTTCAACAAAGTAGTCTTCTTTGATTGGTCCTTCACATGTGCCTCTGACATCTCAATCCATGTTCCTCCTATTCCTTCCCTTTCCCAAAAAGTGTGAGGAAAGGCGCCCATGATTGAAGTTAAGGATCTTACACCCCTGGCCTCTTTGGCCCCTCCTGTGGAGCTCATCCTTCCACTATTAATGGTTTTGAAGACAACTTCACTAGTTTCTTTGACATCTTCTCAGGTCCCTATTTCAGGTTCCCATCTTCGTTGGAACCAGCTTGTGCGTTAGAACAAGCGTTGTTGACATGTGATGGCAAGGGAACATGATGTCATGTAGAAGGCCTAGAATAAGTATTTTTGTTTTAGCTCCTCAACCTTCTTTTGTTTCTACCCCTATTTTTGTCTTACTTCCAATCCCTTAAAGAGAAGTGGATGAACCTCACCCCAAAAAGGCCCAGGTATTCATTGCTCCCTATTTAGAACCACCTCTCATCATTTCTATACCTAATGTTCCTTGACTTGTGCAACCCATAGACATGACCAATACGAAGGTCATGTCTAGTGTGGCCATGTTTGCTCCTCCTACCTTTCAACACTCTAGCCTTTTGTCCAAGCATAAGATTGAGCAGGGCCCTATCCCTAAATCTCACCACAAGAAGTCTTCTCCTTCAACTTCTCTTTCTCCCTTTGTCCTTGTCATTGAGGAAATTATTTCTTCATTAGAATTTGTTATTGCTCCTCTTTTGGAGGTTCACACTGAGGCTCCTACTCTTCCACAACCTACATTTGATTCATGACACTCCTCTTTAGAGAAGTGTATTATGGACTCTCTGGAGGATATTTTATCCTTGTCAACTACTTTTACAAATTCCTTGACACTTAACTTGCAAGAACTAGTAGATGGGAATATTGAAGTAGCCACATCTCTATCCCTTGTTGCAGGCGAGATGTATGGTACCACCGATATTGAAGCAGCCACATCTCTATCCCTTGTTGCAGGCAAGATATATAGTACAACCCTAGTCGTTGTTTCATTGTCATCTCGCCCTTCTTCCCCCTTCGACCTAGATTGGGAGGAGGATGACTTGCTAGACATAATTGATTAGAGCAATACCCTTCATGTCTTTATATTAGAGTTTTTTTGTTTGTTTGTGTTCCCTCGTACTTGCCTATATGTGTTTGTAGTCTCTCATGGAGGACCCAAGATACCCTCATAGGCACTTGGATACAGGGCAAACAATTTGTCGTACATCTTCCTCTATTTGTATCGTCATTCTTCTCTTTTTCATACTTTGATTTTCAACATTTGGGGACGATGCAAAGCGTTGGGGGCATTTAGGCATTCTTTCATGTTGAACCAAATTTTTATTTTCACTATTTCTTCATGTGATCCTTCATGATCTAAAATATTTGAAAATATTATGATGATTCATACATAGTTATATATAGATTTTGTTGATATGAATCATATTGACCTCGAATACTAATATCCCCTTGTCTCTCTCTTATGTTTCTCTTATGATAGGACCTCGAATAACTTGTGCTTCTTCGTGTAACACAAGATATTCTAAAGGGTGGAATATCATATTTATATTACAGATCTCTTATATTATGATTCTTTTTGAAATATGTTTACATCCAATTGTCTGATATGTCATCTAGCATGGGGGAAACCCACTAGTCTTTGTCTTTACGAATGTCTATGTCTCTTTTATGTGGTTGTCCTACAATGTAGTTTGTAGGAGTCGCAGGTCGATTGGATTGTTGTATGGTCCTTAGAATAACACAACTTGTTACCCATACATATCGTTGTCATCTTGTTTCTATAATAATTTTAATGTCTAAATTTCCACTTTCACCTAACATGCTTGTTTGCAACTAACATGTTTGTGGTGATGCGACTTAACTGTTTTATGTGGGATTGAACCAAGTCTCTTCCCTAGAGGAAACTCTATGTGGATAGAAGACTCTACTTCCCCTTCGCATCCTAGTTAAAATACTCTCTTCTTTTTACTTTGGCTTGCATTTCCTCTTGAACACATATGCTCACTTAAGTGGGGGGAAAATGCAATGTTGTAAATTGCATCCTATGCAATTTTGCATTACAGACACCTTCCTCTTTAAATAAATTAAGATAATTATATTTTATTCCAACCTAAAGCCATCTCTTGCCATCTAGCATGCTCGGTTTCTCAAGTATTGAGTTATTTTCTCATGGACCTATGCATGTCACAAAGACGTCCGCGAGTCGTGCTCATGTCCAATGAAAATCCATGACTAAGTTGGTCATTGAGACGTTACACCTATCGCATTTTGGAAGTGTAACACCTCTGCCAACCTGCAACCTCATCAGGAGTCGCTCAGGTAGGTCATTTGAACCAAAAAAGTCCCTCTTTCTTGAGGATTCAAATTCATTCAATCTTTCTCTCTTGGAAAAACACACACAACTCTCTTCTTTTCTCATTCTCCACCATTCTATAGCACTTCTTGAGCATACACAATTTTCTTTGTCTCTTCTTTCTGCATATCTTTCAAAAAACTCTTCTAAATCTTCCAGAGTAAACTCCATTGTTGCAAATACGAACTCATCTTACAAAGAGGCCATTGTCATCTTGGAGTTTCTCATTATTTCTTCACTACACTAGCAAGCTACATAGATTTTTTTCTTGGGAGTCGTAACTATTCAAATCTCTTCATTAAAGAATATTCTTTATTTGTTAAGCATGTTCTCTTTATTATTTTATGTCTATTTCCATTATCTCGTCTAAGGTTGTTTGTATTGGTGGAAATGGTTTGACTACAGTAAACTCATATACAACCACCCAAACCTTTCTCTTTGTTCTTGTGTGTGTAGGTGCAAGTGGAAGAACTACTTGGAGAAATCTTGGACTTCGTCAAACATTTTCGGTAATGTCTTAAACATGTCCTTGTCATTTTCATCTAATTTTCACTCAGCATCTTTATTTCTATCACTTTATATTCGTTGTACACTTGCACTTTGCACCCCTTTCATGTCTAGAAAGTTGTGTGAAGTATTTTGTTTCTTCCGATGACAACTTTTTCTTTTTGTGCATAAGGAACACTAGTGTGGCACATTGTCATCCAATAGTCATGTGTTCATCATGCATTGAGAGCTTTTCAAGCTTTACAAAAGACCTTTGTACCCTACACTTTTAGTTTTCAATATCTGAAAGGTCTAGATAATTTATGCACTCTATTAAAACTCACATTCCTCTATTTCCAATTCACTTTATTCGTGTCAATTGAGGTAGTTAAGAGAATTCTCTCCTTGAGATTCTGTCATCTTGAGGGTAGCAAATTCCCTCTACATTTCCAACCAGCCTGGTGTACGATGCCAAAGGTAAAATGAAATCCTTGTATAGAATTTGTAAGCTTAATCTTTAGGAAAATGCAATTTGCAAGTATAAAGCCATATTTTATAACCTTTGCCAACATTCTCGTCACAATAGCCATTTCATATGGCATAGTGTTTTGTGAAAACTTGTCTTGCTTGACAATAGAAACATAAATCAATTCACATATTTATCATCTATTAAATAGACTCTTAGATTGCAATTCTTAAATAGCTCATTATTTATTCACCACTTAGACTCTTTCTAATTTTCTCACCCCCTTTGAACTAATCTAAAATTCCCTACTTAGAACTTGGGGCAAAATATTCAAGTTAGAATTGAGTGATTTGTATTGGAAAAAGAAAACTCAATATTTTGATTGTTAAATACAAATATCATATACACAGTATCATTCTTAGTGTTCTTAAGTGAGCAATTTATGTAAGAAAGAATAATAATTAAAAGAAGAAATTGTATACACCTAAAAATGGTCACATCACATAGTCTGGTATTTAATTAAATATTTTTAATATTTAATTAAATCTTCGAATTCTATTTGCGTATAAATATATTTAAATAATTTATTTATATTGTTCATTATTTCATTTCGATTAAATAAATAAGTTTATTTAATCATCTTTTCATATTCATTTCTTAATTAATTAAATAAACATTACGATTTATTTATTAATTATCATTTAATCTTGGCTTGAATATTTTATTCAAATAAAGATTAAATATTTCAAATTCTTCTAATATCCATTCACAATTAAATATTCCAAAATATTTAATTAAAATTCTTCTAATCCTTCCATTTACAATTAAATATTCTAAATATTTAATTTAATTCTTCTAATATCCATTCGCAATTAAATATTCAAAAATATTTAATTAAATTCTTCTAAAGTCACATCACAATTAAATATTCCAAAATATTTAATTAAATCTTCTATAGTTCTAAAATCAAAAATCAAATTCACATAAATGAAATTAAATAAATTTATTTATTTAATAAATTTGGGGATTATCTTCAACAACCGTGAAACAAACTGCCAAAACAGAAAAATTAAATTCCTATGTTCCTGTGCAAACTTGTTCCCATGGGTTGAAGACAGGTATCCATTCTTCTCTCCAACCTCCCAACCTCTTCCATTTTCCTCTCAACCTCTCTATCTCTCGCCATTCAAACTTACCAGACAACCTCACAACCGTTGATTCTTGCCAGCCAGGATTGTGCCTGCAAAAAGCTATAAAAAGGACTGCCAGGTCTTTGAAATTACAGAGAAGCTTTCAATAGGAAAACTATACCAAATTTGCAATAGCATAGCTTTTAGCATTCATAAGCATTCTAGCATCATAGCATAGCATAGTAGTATTTCATATTATGGCCTATTCATCTCATTTCATAGCATTCACAATTCATAGCCCCTGTGTATATCTGTATCAGCATTTTCACTCCACCAGCATACAGGATAGAGAAACTCCTTCCTTTGCATACTCATTCTACAGGTTGCCATTCGGAGAAGCTTTGCTTATACAATATGAGAGCAGCAACTTCAAACAAATCCCTGCAGATAGAGGAAGATGGAACGGCTCTGAAAGAAGCTTCATTTGTTTATTTGAATTCAAATTACTTGCTTTCCTTCAGTTTAAAGTTCCATTATTTGTGTTTATTGTTTTCATTTTGATAACATATATTCTAGTACACATTTTTGGCACCCACCGTGGGGCTCTTGCCCCAATTTTAACATTTTATTACAGATTTTCCTGACAGGTTATGGCCAAAAACAGCGGATTAGCGCAATAAACACGCTTCAGCAAAATTCATACCCAGTTCAGCGCCCATGACTCATCTTGCAGCACCCTTAAAGCATCCTGCAGCGCCCTTAAAGCACCCTGCAGCGCCCTTAAAGAATCCTGCAGCGCCCTTAAAGCATCCTGCAGTGCCCTTAAAGCACC
This sequence comes from Sequoia sempervirens, assembly GCA_007258455.2. Lineage (NCBI taxonomy): Eukaryota > Viridiplantae > Streptophyta > Pinopsida > Cupressales > Cupressaceae > Sequoia > Sequoia sempervirens. The sequence continues at coordinate 45,319 of VDFB02271615.1, read as the reverse complement.
CTGCAGCGCCCGTAAAGAATCCTGCAGCGCCCTTAAAGCATCCTGCAGCGCCCGTGAAGAATTTTGCAGCGCCCGTAAAGCATCCTGCAGCGCCCATAATTCATCCTGCAGCGCCCATGATGTCTGTTATAGCGCACTTTTGAAAAGGCTGCGTTTGTAATCTGTAACTTTAAAATAATTTGACTGGATCCGACGCGACCGCGGACAGTAAGAGCTCTAAAAAAAATAAAAAATAAAAACACCAATCCTAGGATAGTCACCTAATTCAAAATCAAGCAGTTCTATGATAGTCACTTAGAAAAATGAAGCAATCCTAGGATAGTCACATAATTTAAAATCAAACAATCCTAGGATAGTCACTTCACTTTCAATTTTGAGCTAAAAAGAACTCCATGTTTTTGTGAAGCAACATCTTCACCTAGCATAGAAAATTCTTTATTTGGGCTTAAAATTGAATCTTTGTTTGCTTTGCTTTAAACGGTGATAGGCCTATGCTCTCTCCTTAACTGGGTGATCAAAATGCCAAACTCATCAATTTCTCTTTATGCAATTTCCAGTTTTATTATATCCTTTTAGAAGGCCTGTCGTAGAGGGAAAAAGTACTCACCCTACGGGAACGACCTAAGTGGGAACAACTAAAGCCAAGTTTTCCAACCCACTTTAATCAAATGCGGATGGTTGATGAAAATCCCATTCGACGGTAGTGTGCATTGATAACCATCCCCAAAGCATTTGTTCTAAAGGTAGGGAGGTCTCTCGAGGGAGTCTATCATTTGCCGCACCGAACGGAAACCCTTACTACAAACTTAGTGTAGTATCCAACCGAAGTCAGTTTCCGAACGTCATATTAATCACAGTGCAGGGGAGGGAAGAATCTACCCCCAAGATACTCACCATATAACTGCCAAGGATTGTTTGCTCAGGGGATCCGGTATCCACTTCTGTCACTCTGAGTACGCACCTGGAAAAGACAAAAACACGGGCGCCCTTTCGGGGGTGACATGGTTGTGTGAGTCGACGCAGTTTTAAGATGTGGGCTATTGATTACTATGATGACCTACTTGTGAACTAAGAGTGAGTCTGTTTGAAATGCTTATCATGTGTAAAATCTGTTAAAACAATTTTTGAAAAACATTTTGATCATACACTTGATGTTTAGCATAGTACTTAAAACAACTATTCTACAAATTGCTTGATGTGTTTTCAATACATTAATTCAATTAAGATCATCCAACACTTGCGATCATCTTGATTACTCTCATGTTACGAGATTGGAAATCTACAACCTTTGTTAAGAAATCCATTTTCAAAAGGATTAAAAAGCCAAAGAAACCCCTTAGCTACAAGAAACTATTGAAGAAAAGACGATTCTTGTATCAAAGCCGAAAAGTTTTACTCAAATATAGAACCTTTCTTCATAGGTATCATGATTGTGTTAAAGGTTTCACTGATGATTATGCTATAGAACCATTGTACTCACAAGCTTTCTTTCAAAGAAGAGCCCTTTCTCAAAGCCATAACCATAGTCAACATATTCGTTTCTGTTATATTCCCCAACCTGCAATTGAATATTCTACTCGTCCAAATCAAATTCTGCAATAGAGAACTAAGATCACATTAGGCATCCATCACAAAATCCATCCTTTTACAAAGCTATGATCAAAACTTCATAAAGTGCAAAATCGTCCTTTTTTCTCGATCTTTTGCTTAAATTCCCACCAACAGGATTTTCATCCTTTCAATTAGGGAACAACACAAGCTAAAGATTAGAAACCTTTGTAAGTCATAGAATCTTCATTCTATCTTGACTTTCATATCTATCACACAATTGCACTATTTCATTCTTTTGATCAAAAGTGAGTAGAATTTGGAACAAAACTTATGCTTGTCTTCATGAGATCTCAAAAACACATGGAAAAAGACGAAGGAGAAACCACTACAAGCAAAATGGGTGACCATACTGAGAAAGAAGAGGATACATTTAATGTTGACGAATTAACAGAAGAAAAGCTTCAAGAAGCAGAACAAGATCCCCAATTCCATACTCTTATGGAAAGGATTTTAGAACGAAACAAGGAAAGATATTTTCTTTCATTAGCTAATCAAGGAGCTAAGTTACCTCACAATTTCGATATAGAAGGGATTAAACATAATCCTGAAACTCCTCCTAATGACTTTAGTGCCCTTACTCAACAGATAAAAGAATTACAAGGGAAAATAAAAGAGATGCAAAGGGGTACAACAAAGAAGTATGTTTTGGAAGACATATCTCCTTATCCATTTGATAGGAGTCTTCAAATGAACCCATTTCCAAAATATTGTGAAATCCTAAATATGATAGATACAATGGAAAAACTGATCCCATTGACCATGTGAGGGATTTCCGAAATATGAGTCTAGAATTCGCCTATGACGATACCTACTTAATGCGATTATTTCCACGAAGTCTAGGTGTACAATCCATGGAGTGGCTTTCAAAGATCACTCCACCCATCAAAACCTTTGAGGAGTTAATAAATCAGTTTATATCACAATACTCCTACAACATCCAACACCAGATAACAATGCTTGATCTTTGTAAAGTGAAACAAAAAGTAGGAGAACCCTTCACTACGTTCTTGCAAAGATGGAGAAGGTTATTCGCACGATATTCCCGTCCTATTCCTGAAAAGGAAAAGATGGATATCTTCATCAATAGCCTAGATCAAGAATTAAGCTATAGGCTTAACTTTCATTGTCCTCATAACTTTGAAAAATTGATTGAAAACGCAATCACAATTGAAGGGGCCTTGGTTAAACGAGGAGTGATAAAACTTGATAATCCAAGTACTTCCAACCAAAACAACAACGATAAAACAAGGTTTTGGAACAAAAATAAAAATGTTGTCAATGATGGTATAGTAGATGCAAACAATCTACGAACAAGACCATCTATCTTTAATCTATCAAGTGCTCCACGAAACAATCAACAAGCAAATACCAACCAACAAGGAAGCAACAATCAACGAGGACAAACCTCCAAACAAGAAAGCATGACCAATCAAAACACCAAGGATAATCGTGGTAATTTCAATAACAATCTCGGCAATACCCAAACATCAAACCCGTCCAGACCTCCATTCTTTTCAAATAGACAGAATTTTACCACTTTGGGTCAATCTCTTGAGTCTGCTCTCAAGGAGCTTCTTGATAATAAGGTTATAACCTTACCACCACAAAGAGATTATGAGCCTCGAGTCAAACCACCATCATGGAATGACTTGTATTATTGCAATTATCATCAATGTAAAGGTCATAGAACGAATAATTGTCAAGCTTTGCGAAATCCAGTACAAGATTTAATTGACAATGGCACTATTACAATTGAAGGACATCATACCAATGACGATCATCAAGCATTCAAAGATCCTTTACCGAATTATCAAAAGGGGGAAACATCAGATGCAAAAGCCAAAAGCATAAATAATGTTGAAGACAATATAATCTGTCACATCTATGTTGATGATCAACGGGTTAATGTTATCAAAATCAAGGGAAAACACAAATATCAACAGGTTAATGTGACTACGAGAGGACAAGCGAAGGTTGTTTTAAAAGGAAGTTCATCTAAAACAACTATTTCCCCTCCAAGTCAATATAATCTGGTTGATCAATTGAGAAAAACATCAGCTCAAATCTCCATCCTTGAACTTCTCAAAATATCCCCCATACACAAGAATATTTTAGAAGAAGCTCTTGTAAACACAATTGTCGACACTGATTTGGATGTAAACAAATTTCAAGCCATGGTGGGACATTTGTCTTCCCCCACTTGTCTTTCATTTTCCGAAAAAGATGATGCCTCCATGACACATCCACATAATTCATCGCTCTATCTTGAAGTCATGATCCATAAACACCGAATCAGACGTGTCTTAATAGATGGAGGAGCTGGTTTAAACATTTGTACTTTAAAGCTAATAAATGCCTTGGGAATATCAAAAAATTCTATTGATCCACGAAGGAAAATAACTATTAAGGCATATGATGATGAAGAAAGAGCTTCTAAAGGACTAATAATGCTACCTATCAGAGTGGGACCTGTTGTGAAAAATACCTTTTGTCAGGTTCTAGATCGAGATCTTTCCTATAACATACTTTTGGGTCGTCCATGGATTCATGATATGCAAGCTGTACCATCAACGTATCATCAATGCCTCAAATTTCCATATGATGGACAGGAAATAACCATACAAGCTGATTACAATAGCACACAAACTTGTTCAAATCTCCGAGCAACTCAAGATGCCTTTGTGCCACATAATAGGGAGGCTCTTGTTGTTTCTTCTTCCAATCTACAAGTCCAATTGCAAGAAATGACAAAGAATCTTGACACTAAGCTAAATTTTAAAGACAAAGGGGTAGGTGAATATTCATTATCTCTTTCTACTTTACCTCCTTCTCCGAGGTCACATGGTCAGCCAACCTTATCAAATCAAAAGATTGCAACAGCCTCTACATCCCAAGCTTCTGTGCCAATCACAAAGTTTGACGGAAAATTCATTAAAGCCAACACCACTGAAGAAGAAGCTGAAGATAGGGACATCCTAAGTTGGCTATACAAAGATGAAGATGAATCTCTCTTGCACATTAAGTTACCTACAGAACAATATGGTAAGGGGTACGCTATCATGCAGAAAATGGGCTATGAAGGAAATGGTCCTATAGGAAAAAGAAGAGAAGGAATCGTGGAACCAATTCAACCTATTTCAATACATCCAAGTGATAAAACAAGACTTGGATATGGTAAAGATAAAGAAGAATCTACTTCACAGCAAGCACAATCAACTCATGAAGGAGGATCAATGTCAGATAAACCTCATGAATCAGTTTTCCAATTGTAGAATAGTTCAGATACTGATTCTAATGAATATGAATGGGATACCATTTATAATGATGAATTTTGGAGAGACAAACAAGTTGATATTATACACAAATATGCACTCGTTCTCATACAAGGAGAAGGTTCAAGGCCTCCACTTGATTATGTTTTACAAAGCGATCATGACTCAAGTGAGGACGAATCAGATTCTAATGAGATTGACAATCAACAGGAGAATACCATCATAGACCTTGTCTACCATGAAGATGATAGCCACATCATGACTTTGACACCTCAAGACCTTACCCAACCTAATGATCCTATGCCTTTAGTTTATCCCGAACTTATTGATTGGGACAATGATGCACCTATCCACATCCCTACATTTCATGATGATGAGGACATTATAAATTTCCTTTGTTCCTCTAATGAGGAAAACAATTGTTTCATCCAAGAATTTCATACTCATGATTTTGATAAGGAGGGTGTCAAGTCTCTTAGCTGCAAAATAAATGAAATAAAAGATGGATCTATTGATGAAAACCGAAAAATGGCAGTGGTAGATCACAACAAGAGAAAAATAAAGAGCGAATCCGACAGTGAAAACCTTTATGAGGCACTGAAGGATGAGAAACTTGACACTCTTCCCAAGCATTATCACGAAAGATCTTCTATTTTGATCGAACCAACAGAATCAATTAATATAAGTACAACAGAGCAGCCAAAAATCTTGCAAATTGCAGCGTCATTAATAGTTGAAGAAGTCCTGAAGTTCATGGAGTTCTTGAAGGAGAATCAAATCAACTTTGCTTGGTCATATGCTGATATGCTAGGGTTAGATCCTAATCTGATAATGCATCATTTATCTATAAACGCAGGGGCAAAACCTGTGAAGCAAAAGCTCAGAAAAATGCATCCACATATTGCATTATTGGTCAAAGAGGAATTAAAAAAGCTTTTGGATGTTGGATTCATTCGGACTATTGACTATGCAGAATGGATTTCCAATATTGTACCTGTTTCAAAGCCAGATGGAAGGATTAGAGTTTGTACAGATTTCAGAGATTTAAACAAAGCTTGTCCCAAAGATGACTTTCCTTTGCCCAACATAGATATGATTATTGATTTAACTGCTGGCCATGCAATGTATTCATTAATGGATGGATTTTCAAGATACAACCAGATAAAAATTGCACCAGAGGATCAAGATAAAACAACGTTCACATGCCCTTGGGGTACCTATTGCTGGAATGTAATGCCATTTGGGTTAAAGAATGCCGGAGCTACTTATCAAAGAGCAATGACAACCATTTTTCATGACATGATGCATACATTCATGGAAGATTATGTTGATGATTTACTTGCCAAATCTCACACACGAGAAGAACATCTAGAAATCTTGTCGAAAATCTTTACTAGAATGGAGAAGTTCAATTTTCGACTCAATCCAAAGAAATGTGTCTTTGGCGTTACATCTGGAAAACTCCTGATACATTGTTTCAGAAAAGGCATAGAAGTTGATCCAAAAAGTACAAGCTATAATGGACATGCCACCACCACGAAATATCAGTCAGCTTCGATCATTGCAAGGGCGACTACAGTCCATCAGAAGGTTTATAGCTCAACTGGCAGACAAAACCTTACCATTTACACATTTATTGCATAAAAATGTCCCATTCAAATGGAAAGACAAATGTGAAGCAACATTCAATCAGATCAAGCAATATCTTATGAACCCACCAGTTTTAATTCCACCCATTCCAGGAAAGCCACTCACACTCTATATTTCAGCCACAGAAGTATCCTTGGGAGCATTACTTGCACAAGAGGATTCTACAGGCAAAGAAAGGGCCATATACTATATCAGCAGAACTTTAACAAGTCATGAATTAAACTACACTTTCAGAAAAAGCTTGCCTCGCAGTGGTGTTTGCTTCTCAAAAGTTGCGACACTATATGTTGGCTCATACAGTTAAGCTGATAACCAAGATTGATCCACTGAAATACCTATTAAGCAGAGCTACTTTAACAAGGAGACTTGCAAAATGGGTAATGATCTTAAGTGAGTTTGACATTCACTATGTAGATCGAAAAGCTATTAAAGGATAGGTCATTGTAGATCAGTTGGCTGAAGCACCTTTACAAGAAGAAAATCCAATGCACATTGAGTTTCTGAAGCAAATGTCTTCACAGCAACAATTCAAAATCATGGACATTGTACTTTGATGGATCCCTACACGCAACAAGGCTCGGGGGCAAGAATTCTTTTGTCACACCTGAAGGAGATAACATACCAAAATTGCTTTGTACTTCTCAATGCTTCCATCTACAGCATGCTTAATCTTGAATAGCCATTTAGAAGATACCACAGACTTGCCCTCGGGTCTAGGAACAATATCCCAAACATCATTTTTAAGAATTGACTGATACTCCTCTGTCATAGCATCTCTCCAAACCTGATGACTAGATGCTTCTCAACATGTAGACTCGGACTTATAATCTAGAACTCTATCAAGGCAACATAACTGGAGAACTTATGTGGCCTTTGCTTTCTCTGAATGTGCCTCTAGGAGTTGCAAAACTTTTAGCCTCTTGCATAGTACGCCTGCCCATAGAGGTCTCTTTCTCCCAATAACAATGTCAGTAGGCCCATCAATAGGTTCCAAGGGTTCAACAGGATCAATATCTTCTTTTCATTCTAAAGTCTCCCTCTGAATCTAGGAGTATGGTCAACTTCCATATCCTGAGGAGACTCTTCATTATCAATCTCCATATGAATCCCCTGGATCTCCTCAATGCAACATCTTTCCTTGAATGTGACATCCCTACTGATCTGATCAACTTTTGTCCTGGAATGTATATTCTGTAGGCTTTTGATGTCTCACTGTAGCCCACAAATATTCCCTTCTTGCCAAAAGGCTCCAACTTGGTTATCTTTTCCTTGGGAACATGAATATAGACAAGACATCCAAAGATCCTCAAATGACCCGACTTTGTGCTTCTTCCCTGTAAAAGCTTCTTCCGGAGTCATGTTTTCCAAGACCTTATGAGGACTTCTATTCTGAACATATACAGCCTGGAAGCTTCTGCCCATAAGAAGGTTTGGAAATCTTGATCATGAATCATGGCCTTCGCTAATTCCACCATTGTCTTGTTCTTTCTTTCAACACCATTTTGTTGAGGATTATAGGAACACAGAACTCCCTCTAACCTGCATCATCACAAAAATTTTGAAACGCCAGAGGTATTCTCCACCATTGTCGATCCGAGGACCTTAATTTTACCGAAAGATTTTCTACCAAGGTTTAAACTCTTTAAACCTATCCAACACTTCCTCAGACTCTTTAGATTTCAAAAATAAATCCAAGTCTTCCTAGAGTGGTCATCAATAAACAAAACATAATACAAGAATCCACTCGAAGAGGAACAAACATAGGACCACATAAATCGAATGAATAAGGTCTAAAATACACTTAGATCTATTTTCTTACTATGAAAAGGGGCTTTTATATTCTACCCAATGCGCAGCCCTTGCAAATACCTTTCGCGGCTCCCGGGTTGGAACTTAGGGCCCGTCACCATCTTCCATGATAGGTAAGGCTCTAAGTGTAGGTGAGCCAATCTCCGATGCCAAAGATCGCAATAGACTTGAAGAGTCATGAACCAAAGCTTGTAAAGAACGTGTGCAGACCTTGTAAAGGTTTTCATGTCTAACTCCAATTACTTGAGCATCCTTGAAGCTAGAGTTCTCCATCCACACTAGAACTTTTCCTTTGGAGAAGGCAACTTGATATCCTTTATCTTCCAAAGCTGAAATAGAAATAAGATTGCGCTTGATTCCAGGAACATAAAGAACATTACTCAACTGAAGTGGGATGTCGGAATCCAAATGAAGTGTAGAGGTCCCAATTCCTTTCACGGAGTAGCTAGCATCATCTCCAATGATGACTTGTTCAGAAGACTCCCTTTCGACCAAACTTGATAAGTGCTCCTTAAAGCCGGTGATGTGTCGTGAAGTACCACTGTCGATTATCCAAGTGTTGGTTTCGGAAGGTACACTGCTTGATAATGCCAAATAGAACAAATATTCACTTGAATCCTTTTGCGGAGAAGCATCATCAACATCTGCAACGGTAACTTGTTGCTTAGGTCTAGTTGGACAATACTTGGCGAAGTGCCCAAACTTATCACACCTAAAACATTGAATCTTGGACATATCCCTCTTCTTCTTGAGTGGAGGTGCATCATCATTTCCTTTGTCCCGATTCCTCTTGAAGAATCATTTCCTTCCATCTTTTCCTTTCTTCTTTGAAGCATGGGAGGCGAGAACATGAATGTCTTCATTCTTTGAACTTTGACCAACTCCTCTTGCCACCAACCTTGATTCTTCTTGAATGCAATCGGATCTTAGGCAATTAAACTTAGGCAATTTTGACCTTGCACTGATTCCCTGAATGTAAGATTCCCGAGACAAAGGTAGCCCATTGAGAGCGAGCATAGTCAAGTCCTTGTCATCAACCATATACCCAATTGTTGAGAGTTGATCTCTCAAATCTGAAATCCTCATGAAGTATGCAATAACAGATTCTCCCTTTGACATCTTCACATGATGCAATTGATGCTTTAGTGCAAGTGCACGGCTGGTATTGTTGATTTTGTACATCTCTTCCAAGGTCTTGAGCATATATCTCGTTGTCTTCAACTTAGAGATGATAGGAACAATATGATCCTTGACGGAATCAACCAATATCTTCATTGCTTTAATGTCTTTCTTCAACCACTGCAACTTTTCTTCTTCCTCCTCAAGTTCAGAAGCGCTAGACTCCACGAACTCACCCAAGTCATTTTCACGCAAGGTAAGCATGATCCTAAATCTCCATGAAGTGAAGTAAGATGCACCCTCGAGTCTATCCTCAACCTTCAAACCGTTCACCATCTTGACTAATGTAGATAAGTGAATAAATAGGGTATGCTGATTAGCAATAATCTGATCACGATCCTCTCAAACCCGCTCTGATACCATGTAAATTTTAATGATCAAATTTAATGCACAGAAAATTCATTCAAAATCAAACACAACAACACAACAGATACCCTGGGAAAACCCTCCTCTTGAGGGAGAAAACCCCAACAACAAAGATCTCTCTTATATATATAAATAGTGGCAACAATTCTCTTTACAATGAGGCCAATCACAAGGCCAATCTTCAGCACCTACACAAGATGCAATGGCAGATAATAATCTGCACTTCCTTAATATCTAACTCTGCCCTTGAATAAATTTGCAATCTGCTCTTGATGAAATTCGCACTTGAATGAATCGAACTTGACTTATAATTTGATGATCACAATGAAGGAGCGAACTCATATATATACAATATGAAGGGGTACGACTTTATTAAATGCAAGTCGGCTAGAGATAATAAACGCCACCAATAATAGAAAGGTTGTCCTCAAGAAGAAAGTCAGCCACCAAAAGCAATATAGGAGATCGTGCCAAAGAGAGAAAATCGTAGATAATGTGAATGAGGTCGGCCTCATACAAATCTTCATTAAATGTGACTTCTTCAAAACTCGTGCCATATATATAAATTAAATAGCCTCTTGGCTATCATTTAATTTATCAAGCTAGAGCATTATATCGACGCTGTATGTTATCATTAACAGTTATGAGCAAATCTTCCCTAAAAAGCCATGAAAGATGATGTATGGTTTATACATCAAGCTTGGCAATCACTCAACATTATTGACAAAGTAGGAAGTTTGGCTTAAACGAGGAGAGCTACTTCTTGTCTTTTGCAATTTTATTAGATGAGTACAACAGTATACTTACATGTTCCACATCAAAGAAATGATTTATTTCATACAAGAGAAGTATTAACATGATTACAACATCTAGCAACATATTTTTTCTAGAGGAGAGCAGGCTAAATATTTTCTTATAAAATATGACTATCGATGGTCTTAAGGGCATTTGGGCTTGTTGCCATGGGTCTTCATGTTGGCATAGCAAGGGCAGAGCTCTTTGTTCCCATATGTCCCTGGGGAACACATTTGCATCTGGTACAACATGTAGCATAGGCTCTCAAACACCGGTCATTCAGAGATGTTGCTATACATCTACCTGTACAAGCAGCCTTGCAATATGCAAGCAAGCAAACAAACATACCCACAAGCAATTATTAGCCTATGAGACCAACCACTTACAAAAAAAACTAGACACCCATCAAAATAATAACAACAAAATTGTTTTAGAATGAAATAAAACATAATAAAAAAAATGGTAGGTCGTGTACAGATTCCAACCATAAAAATCATTTAAACCTTGGCAAGTGAATTACCTCAAGACTCGAGCTCCATGTGGTAAAGATGGGAACATTCCACTGATCCTTGAGCGATCAGGGCTTGTCAGTAATGGCAATTTCCTATGTAAGGGTTACATCTTTATGGAATTGAATGGTGAGTGACCTCATATGACACTTACAATGGGGAGGACAGGAAGCAAATTATTTAGTTGTCGTTGTTTAGAGTGTTAGAAGTGGGGGAAAGTTAAGTCTATTTCTCATATGATCATGGATAGTTCTGCTTTGATTTTGAATTGGGTTATTGTTTTATTAGCATGTGTTGGGTTTTTTCAGCATTCAAATGGGCAATCCTTCAGTCTGCATATGCATCATAAATTCTCTGAACAAATGAAAACATGGATGAATCTAAAACATGGAATAGACGGAGAGGATTGGCCCCTCCCGCGAAGGGAAGCAAAGAATATTACAATACACTTTATCATCATGACAATGTTCGCCATGGTCGCAATCTGATAAATTATCAATCACTCACCTTTGTGGATGGAAACAAGACAATCCGCTATGATAATTTGGGATTGTAATTTTTCTTCTCCTATACTCTATTGTTTGTTCGACAGCTTCATTAAAAAAAAAAAAAAAATTACCTCAAAATTTTGCGCAAAGTGTGTTATACTATCAATGACGGCGATGAGAGAAAATGGGCAAAGTTTGCATGAAAATTTTACGAAACCCTACCACTGTAGAAGTTTTTTCAAATGAGACTAACCAAAACCTATCTACCTATTGTTGTTGCTTCAATCTATTCACAATAAATGAAAATGGGACCTACAAATATCTCGGACTTAGGGCTAATGAAATCTAATTTGATTCAGAGATTTGTAGTACTCTTTTTCTTTTTTTTGAGCAAGGAGAACTTGACTCTCACTATTAAACAAATTTTACCTAAGGTATTCCTAAATAATGTCATTGCTACAAATAAATTTAGAGAAAAAGTACACAAAACTTAGCATACACTTCCAATAGATTGAATTTGCACCTTTGGGATCAATTCCATGCTACTCATGATTGGTAAGCACACTAAAAATGTTAATTTTTTGAACATTAACAACTAAAGTATACATAATATCAATAACATCCTTAATCATAATGTTTGAAACTAAATCCCACCTATTTAAAAAACAATATTTCAATTTTCTAGTTCCCAATTTAAATTTTTACCTATTTTTTATTATTTACATATTTAATTAACCTAAACCGTGAAGTTTCCACAGTCCATAGTATATAGTGCATCAAAATTTCTGGATTAAATTGTGTATAATTTTTCCACATCAATATTTCGGATCATACTCCATCTATTTTCACATCAACGTTTCAGATCATACTCCATTTGCATTGCTTTATGGATTAAACTATATATGATTTTTTCACATCAACGTTTCGAGTCATACTCCATCTGCATTGCATCCTAATGATGGATCATGGAGATAGAGATGAAAAAATACATCCTCGTGATGGATCATGGATCATGCAATGCAGATATAGATGATAAAATCAGATGGAGTACGATCCGAAACATTGATGTGAAAAAATCATACACAATTTAATCCTAAAATTTCAATACACTAACCTAAACCGATCAAGTGAGATATTTTCACTTACAATAAATATCTATAAAATATATTTGACATTGCTATTTTATCATTATAACTTCCCCTTGTTAGGTCTAACATTATTGATACGCAGTCTAAATTTTTGACAAAGTTATTTCGAACCACAGAGCACACCAACAAAATTTATGAACAGTTGTACATTCAAACTATGTGGGGCTTGTCTCATGATTTATGAACAGGTGTACATTCAAACTATGTGGGGCCTCCTTAATAAACTGAGATGCTACCCTTGGACAACAAGGCACCAAAGTCACCGCACGTAGATTGAAAGGTATTCAACCAAAGACACCGTATTTAGATTGAAAGATATGGTCTATCCATCCTAAGATTGTCCACATGATATTGTATCCTAATTTTCCCACTAAACTACATACCAGACCTTTGTTCCCCCAAAGCTTTCCAACCAAAACCATACCCAACTACCAGACCTATGTTTCCCCACGAAAAGTAAAATGACAAATTCTTCCGGCTCTCTTCAGGAAGAAAGGACCCAAAAGGACTTGAAAGCAATGCATTACTTGGAATACCTTTAACAGATGAGCAGACCTCATAAATTTATAATGCAAACAAGCCTAATGCATCAACTCAAAGAGAACAGTTAATACTGTAGTCATTATACTCTTCTACTAGCATGACTAATTACTACCTTGAAGACCCAAATGTGCCAAACAAAATTCACCAACAATAAACTTCTATTACACACCCCAAATTCACCAACATTAGATGGACAGTAACATGCTCAGGTTTTATAATGTAGACCAGCTTCAACTCAAAAATATTTGTAAATGGGGTCAAACAAATAACACACCTGATCTATCAATGGACATGACCGTCTGTAATCCTTGTGAAGCATCTGCAAGTTTTCCAGCGTACATATACTCCTCATTATTGTAAGAAATAGAAAGAGATTTAATCAATAATGACTACACCAGACCAAATAGCTAATTCGTTTCCCTTCAGAATAAAGAAAAATGAAATTTGTTCAAAGCAATAACAATTCTGTCTTTAAAGTACACCATTCTTAACCCAAAAGAAACTAATCTCACAATATATCGTATGTTCAATCTCAGTATGTAAATAACAGATATAAAGATAATTCCACCATACGACTTGTCCGTAATAAATACCCAGTAGAGTTGCATAGTAAAGATAACCAAAAAAACCCTCACAGTCGCCGTTGCACATATATATAAAGATACATAGTAAATGCTCAGTCACAGTTGCCCAGTAAAGATAACCAAACACCCACCAACAACGATAAAGTCAATTGTAAAGAAAAAACATAAAGATACTGACACGTCTTGAATCATTTGTAACAACTACTCACACAGTTACATGGTAAAAAATTAAAACAACTAAAACACCCACCAGCAAAGGAAAAGCCCCTGCCAAAACCAATAAAGCATATACTATTTTATTACTTTGTGGACTACCAAGGTGAGCACACCCAATAAGGTAAGATCCTTATGGATATAAGCTACATGACTTGGAACATTTCAAATGCAAATGGCAGAAAGAGACCAATATAAACGATCAGATACAAGCTGTAACTTAAATCTCTATCGATCATCAGTGTTGCTTTTGCTGATACTGCATTCACAACTCACTACTGCACTTCAAACTACATGGCAGGAAACTCTTTTATATATACAGCTAAAACTGTGGAAGAGTTTGCAGAGTATTCGTTGTGGCGAAGGATGATAAGCTTCTTGTGGAGGCGTTCCAGAGCAAGATGATTGCAGGGAATCCTCCACAAGCGATGGTGCGTCTGATAGTTACTAATAGATAGTAACTTGATTGTAGTATAAATCGATGGATATTGAGTCAATCAAACCCATAACTAATGCAATTATATTATTAAATCAAGAGCTATAGAACTTTGTTATATTTGCATCTAACTCAATGCTCTAGATTTTGTTTTTTTAATCTGTCTATAGCAATTGCTTGAAAATGTCTAAAGCCTTTGTGCAATACCATTCAGCGCTTACCCCACAATCATTGCATCCCATGAGATCACATCCCTTACAGTCATTCTATCAAACAGTTCACGTGCCTTGTCTGTGCTTCACATTTCTTTCAGGCATTCTGTCAAGCAGTTCACGTGCCGTGTCAATGCTTTCACATTTTGCATACATGTCTACCAGTGCCTTTGCAGAAATTTTATCGTTCAAAACCAAAATGAGTTTCGTAGTTTTATTGCAGTATGATGAAAAATACTATATCGATAAGTAAAGATATATGTACCTTTGCTTGTTGTAACGTCTTAAACTTGTTGATTGACTATTATACTGGGAAAGGGACACAGAATTTGGACTTCTAACCTGTCAATTGCATTTGCTTGAAAATTCCTAAAGCCCTTTTAATAAAACAGTTTCTGTGCATAGCCTACAATCATGGTAGCCTCGAGATCGCATATCTTTGTGGCATTCTGCCAAACCATCCATGTGACTTGTCTATGTTCTGCATTTTGCATACATGTCTAAAGGTTGTGGGATTTACCCTTACTCCTGTCAATTGCTGTTGCTTGAAAGTTTCTAAAATTGTTCAATAAAACCATTATGTGCATCTCCTACAATCATCACATTCCATGAAATCCCGTTTTCTTGAGGCAGCCTGCCAAACAGTTCATATGCCTTGTGAGACCATTATTTATAACTACTTTCTTGAAAGATTAAAAAGCCTTTTTGACAAATCCGTCTTCTTATCATGCCATCATCGCAGTGAGGCATTTTATCAAACAGTTCTTGTGTCTTGCTTATGCGCCCACGTTTTGAATGCATATCGTCCATAGCAGTTTCCGAGTTAGAGCCATGGTTTGCGCATAGCAGGAAGTCTGAGCTTTGGTACGAAATCTTCGTGGCTTTGCAGGGGGAAAATATAATTGGCAATTGCAAAACGTTATAGAAGATGTACGGGAGTGCAGTTAATAATGTGAATGCGCCAAAAAATGACGCAGAAGATGTAACGAGCGCAATTAATAATGGTACAAAAGATCAGCGGAAAAAGTGACGGCAGGTCTTACAACTGCTTGATTGTTGACCTCGAGACAAGATTTTTGCAGCTTTTACAACAAAAATATCTGGTGCACATTAAAATTGGTTTTCAGGCGTGAGGCAACGAATGTGAGAACTTTGCAGAAAGTGAAAACTTTTCACAGCGAGTTAAAAGTTGTTTCAAGCGTGAGACAGGTTTTCCCTCAAAGTGCATTCACAATATATATAGCCTATTGGCTAATAACAAGTGCATGGAAGACATTTCAGTATGAAAGATCTCACATATCTAATACTTGAAGATCTCACATATGGAAGACATTTCAGGATTTCCTTGAGTACAGCATCCGCCATTGCAATACTCCCAAGGCATCCAGCTGCTAATAATTGTGGGATGCTCATTTATACCATCTTCTAAGGAATATCTCAGCAAATCAAAAGGTAAAAATATTTTCAATTTCTCAAGATAATATTGAGAAAATATTAGGAACTTTCAAAAAAGAAAAGAGAAATAACTGGTGTTATTTTATACTTAAAGCAATCCAAAGTGCATAGATTGAGAGTGAAAGTGAAGGAATGTACACCGTGAATTTAGAAATATGGATTTTTTCTCATTAATTTTGTGATTGTTGATTACAGTGCACACAGAACAGCCATAGTAGCAGTTTCTAGAGCCAATGCTTTTGTGGTATTCCGCTTAGTTTTGGCTCTTGGGTTTCTTGTGGAGATGGGACTTTGCCAATAGATTATCTCCCACAAGATATTCTGCAGAAGTTGGAACACCTGAAAATAATTTATGAAGATCTTTCTACTGCAACTGATAAGTTGGTTGGAGTGGGCAGCTCTGGATCAGTCTACAGAGATCTAAGATATGGTAGAGTAGTAGTTGTGAAGGTTCTTAATTTGCACAATGAAGAAGCTCATAAGATCAATTTTGAATGAAAGATGTTAAGAAAGGTTTGACACACAATCTCACCAAAATAATTTCATGTTCAATACCTGAGTTCAAAGCTTTTATTCTTGAATTTATGTCAAATGGAAGCTTAGAGAAGCATTTGTATTTCAAGAAAGATGATTGTGAATTGGGATTCAAAGACAAGTGGACATTGCCATTAAAATAGCAAAAGCCATGCAACATCTGCATTACAACTCTTTCATCCAAGTAGTCCACTGTGATCTTGTAATGTCCCCTTTTTAACCCTATGCTTTTCAGTGGCCATTAGCCTATTTCTGGAAATTTGTAGGCTACTCATTGGCGTTTTTAGGGTTTCCAAGATTCTTGAAGGTTTCTCGTCAACTTTTCAAGGGGTTGTTGCAGGAGTTTGCCAGAGGGTTTTATGGGTCTTTTGAGGTTTTCTAAGGCTCTTGGTGGGCAGCCACTGCTATTTTTAGCAGTGTCTATTTTTAATACATACTATTTTTACTTTTTAGTAAGTCATAGCTACATCTCAAAATTTGCTTATTTTGAGTTTGGACACACTTATTAGTTTTAGCAGTATGCTATTTTTAGTAAATGTTATTTCTGGCAGTGGTCTTGGCAGTAGTTCAATGCAAGGTTACTATTTTTGGCAATAGTGGCAGTTGCAGTTGTTGGCATCTTGATATTTTTGGCAGTAAGCTTCTCCACCATCCTTGGAATTCGAAAAAGGAAAGGTTTGCAACTTAAGTTAATTTTATAATGTCAAAGTGACCCCTTGGACCCCACGCCTAGCATTTGTTGACTTATATTGTTTTTCAAAAGCAATTTTATGCAAGACTATAGTGGACACCAAAAATGAAGGACTTAAGTGATTATAAAGTTTATTTCTCTTCCCAAGTGTGGCGTCCCCTTTTGGAGGGAAAAGGTATTCAAACTTCTGGGCTCAAAATCTATGTATACTCTCTCATTTGCTCTCATTTGCTCTCATTTGGATATGTTAATTTGTGATAACAAAGTACTGCTAAAATGCAAAGAGATCTCCTTCGGCTTTGAGGATGAAAACCCTCTAATTCCACTTTAGTTTCAAGATTGCAAGATATCTCCTAGCTAAATAGTGGTGTAGCTCCATTTCAGAGGGTTGCAGTTGAGCTCATACTGGTGATGGCTTTTTTGTTTCTTTCCATTTTGGTTTGCTATGATGTCTTCTAGCTATGTTTTGGTGTGTTAACTCTTGTAGCAGCATTTTGAAGGAATTTTTGGAAGTGAATTAGAAGATTTCAGTTTGTTGGTTGTTTTTTTCTTACCCTAGGTCGTACCACATGGTGGCACTTGCAAGCTGGAGAACTTTGTATCATTTTGTGGGTATTGGTGCAAGAGAACCTGCAACATTGGACGCCCTTCTTGCCAAAAATCAGATTTTATGGTGGAGAGTTTGATTTTTAATGTTGGTTGCCCATCTAGGGAGGTCGTACCATCCCGTTTAGGGAGTTTAAAGTGGGTTTGTTGTTGTATTCACCAGTTGGGGGCTGCTAACTATCCTATCTTAGATGCCTAGGCTTGCATTAACCTTTGCAAGTGGTTTGGAACAAATCTACGAAGTATTGGGGGAGCTATGTTCATTTTGTGGTTGTTGGGTGGTGTTTTCAAGCTTTCATGTATATCAGATTTTTGTCTTGTGTATCAGTCCTATAGCAGCAACTTATTTGACCGTCCATTGACATCTAGAGGTCCTTCTATTAAGGTATATTGGTTATATTTGGTGGGAGTGTTCTCATAACTTTATTGTATCATCTTGGGGTAGTTTATGCTTCACATTTCTATTATTTTCCTAACATAACAGCAGCATATGACAGACTGATATACTTACGTTGAACTCATTGTAACACCAATTGGTAGTACCGTTGGTGAATGCTCTTGTATTTATCTTTGATACTCACCCCACTGAACAAGTGGTTGCTCCCGCTGAATAAGTGGGTAAGCCTTTCTTTATGCTACTTGTTACTCTCGCTGAATAAGCGGTTAAGTTATTTACATGCTTTCTTGTTATGCCCGTTGAATAAGCAGAGGATTGTGTGATTGGTCGGCTTGCCGCCAAGTGCTATTTACTTTCTTGTACTTCCCGTTGAGTAAGTGGATGATTACTTTCATGCATTTGGTTTTGATTACTCACCCCACTGAAGAAGTGGTAGTATAGAAGATTTCAGTTTCTAAGCCTTCTCACCGTTTGCTCTCACCTTGCCCACATTGGGATCCGGGTGATCAGAAAGTGAAAGGTGTTTATCTCAGTTAGCTTGATTTTCAACAATGCAATATCCCCTTTCACCATATGCTCTCACCTTGCCCACATCGGGATCTAGGTGATCAAAAAGTGGAGGGTTGCTTATTCAGTTGTTTATCTTTGCATTTTGGCTAACGCTAATAGGTCCAATTTGGAAAAAAATTAAGGGTGGGTTATTACAGATCTAAAGCCTGAGAATGTCCTTTTGGACAAAGCCCTGACATACCATGTAAAAAATCTTGGAATCACCAGGTTAACTTCAAGTACACAATCTATGGCTCTCTTTCTTCAACATTTTCCATCAAAGGGTCAATGGGTTATATTGTCCCAGTTATGCCTCCAGATTTATTGTCCTTGATTGGGTATTTTTAAATGGATTTCTAGAATCACACATGATCTCACTATTGCCTGTCATGGATGCAGAGTATGGGCTAGGAGGGAGAGCAACTACTGAGGGAGATGTCTACAATTACAGCATTTGTTGTTAGAAATACTGACAAGAAAGAGACTAACAGATGAAATATTTGTAGGTTTTAACTTACACAAGTGGGTAAACTCAGCCTTTCCTAACAGCTGGTAGATATATTTGACAGAAACTTACTGTGGAATATTATTGCCCTGGAGGAGAGCATGGAAGAAGTGTAAGACTTGTACAAGCAGTAATACATGTCCTTATTTGATATCAGTTTCGCTTGCTCAAAAGATTTGGCAGAAGAAAGGGCAATCATAAAAGGTCCGTAAGGGTGTTGGAGAGTATGAGAGAGAGTTTGACAAGATTTAGTGGAGCTTCAATCAGATTATGGCCCAGTATATGAGACTTGGTAAGCAATCCTCTCCAAGGAGAGACAAAATTTAATAGAGATTATTCTTCTAGCCTATAAGCGCACCTAAAAAACCATAAAAGAAATAGATAGATTTTTGGCAAAAAAATCAAAGTAAAATGGTGAAAAAACTAGGGTTACAGGGTTTTATAGCAGAAAAAGGGAATCATGATAATAATTGATGATATTTTGCCAATATTATTGTGATATATCAGCAAGTTCTTCACTCAATCTCAGTAAATGAGAAATTTCAAAACTAGCAACATTTTAATGAAAATATCAAGAACCCTACTAGGTTATGATAAATTGCAATATTTTGAAGATATCTACTTTTATGGTTTATACAATGATCCAACTAAAATTTAAAATAGTACAAGATTATTTACAACATACTTAACAACTATGAAAGAATTGCCCAAAGAGTTTTTGTTAATAACTTCAAATGGAATGAAATCGCAGCACTCAAGTTTTTAAAAAAGATATGACCAAGGTAAAATTTGAGATAAACTTACATATACTTTATTTCAGTTTGAGTAATCTGGTATTTTCTCACTATCACCTTCCCTTGGGTGTCTCTATTTCTGAGACATCAAACTCACATCCAGCCCAAAATGTCTAACCTAATAGGCACAAATACCTAGAAATAGCCATAGCAGCAAAAATCTTTTGGAGAAAAAATCGGCAAACCTAATTTTTTTAATTTCAAGTCATTTTAATAGCATAGAGACAGAAAGAATAAAAATGAGTGTAGGGATCTAGGGTGGCAAGCCCTAGCATGGTCAAGGAGCAATGCCTCTCACGAAGGTTTAAGCACAATGCCTTGAGGGGTAGTGCTCTTCACGAGGAGTTAAGTGCAATGCCTTGAGGGGTACTATTCCTCAAGTGCAGTGCCCAAAGGGGTCAAGGGGCAACACCTCTTGCACACTCCCTGTCATGATACAAGGCAAGGTCTAGGGGTAGAGCCCTACCGCCAAGTCCAATTTAAAGCTTTTGAAACCACACAAATCTTCATGGGGCATTGCTATTTTTCATAATTTTATCACTTTTAATCAAACTCCAAGACTCCCTCAAACCTTTCAAAACACACTTGACTTTCACACTTCCAGACTTGAATGTTATCAATTTTTTGTTCATTTTTAATTAACAATTATTTAATATTAATGTAATAAAATCATTATGGCTTTCAATTATAATATTATAAACATATGAGTTCTTAAAACCCTAATACTTGGCCTACAAATAGAACATTTGAAGTTGATGCAACCCTAAACAAATTTAAATCCCACAATTATACTTGACATAAAATTTAGTTAGTGACACAAATTTAAATCCCACAATTACACTTGACATAAAATTTAGTTAGTGACACAAATTTAAATCCCACAATTACACTTGACATAAAATTTAGTTAGTGGCACATAAACATATTTATTAATAATATTATTAAAATTATATCTTTATATTAATTATATCAAAATTAATTAATTAGAAAATATTTAAATTTACAATTAAAAATATCAGTAAATTAATTTTTAAAATATTAAAAAAATTATAATTAATTATATATTAAATTAAACAACTTCTATCTAACTTTAAAAAATTCCTTTACATTATAAAGAAAAACAATAATATTATAAAGTGGGGGGATGGGTGGGCGACTTGCCACATAGTTTGTGGCAAGTCCGGGGTCTGGCTGATGTGGTTTGAGGTGGCAGGATGGCGATGTCTTCATGGGTTCCCTTTGAGGCTTTTCTGGCGATCATCATTTGAGCGTTTGGCAGCCTTTGGGAAGGACAAGCTTTGTTTCCCAAGGTCACTGAAAAGACTACTCGCCTCATCTCCACACATACTAATTCATCGGAGTGGCGACGACTTTAATTGTGGCGAATGGTGTCCAGTCAGGCACATTGGCATTGTACAAAATAATAAAGGTGGCGTTTGTAGCGGAGTTATTTCCTTCTAGTTTTGTGTGGTGCGGCATCATTTCTCTCTGTCTATGGCCATGTTGTGGGTGTGCTCTGCCATGGCGGAACAGTTGAAATTTACAGTGGAAATTTCGGTGGACTCCATTGTTTGCTTTGGGGCTGATACACCTCTGGCTTTGGATCGCAAGGATCGTCAAAACGCCTTCCGGGAAGTCTTGGACCAGCATTTAAAGCGGATTCTTCTCAACATTGATCCATTAACAGTGGTCGTCGTGAAGATGGTGCTCAAGAAGGAGCACCTAGAGCACAAGGAATATTTTTGGGCCAATTTGCAGGTGGTATCGCACTTCTTGGCATCCATCTTGGATAACGGGGTTTCGAAGGCTGATGCTAAAATACTGCTAGGCAAATTATTCAAGAACAAATTGCTTGGTAACCTGGAGGAGGCGTTGAAGGTGGTCATTCCTGGTAAACGTGTGTTGCGGCCAATAAGTCGGGTGAGGTGATTTGAATCTTTCCCTTCCTTTTGGATTTGAAAGGGATGGGTTTGGTTTGCCACAAGATGATCGTGGCAGTTGCAGTTCTTTTTCTCAAAAAGGTTTTCCGCCTTGTCAAAGTAAATGATATGGAATGGGTAAGTGAATTTGATGCCTTTGCGAAGGCAAATGGCTTTCTGTGAACTCTAGTGTCTCTGTGTTGGGGTATCGGTGACGGTGTCGGTTTCCCTTTTGGTCTTGTATCGTCCGGTGTTGTTGCTGGTTAAGGAACAGATAGTTTGTTTTCGGCACTTTTTGGGGGTTGTCTAAATCAAGTCTCTGTTCATTTTGGTGGTGGCGGGTGGGCGTCTTGGTGCAGATATGCGCCATTTTGGTTTGTCTTTGGGGTTTTTCTGCTGGGAGACCATGATGGTTAGTTTTTGGTCTGGCTCTCATTTCTCCTGCACAACAGACGGGTGTAAATTTTTCTTCAAATTAATATAAGCTCCTCTCCTTACATAGCAAAAAAAAAAGCAATAATATTATAAATATCAAAATATAACACGATCATAGATTTATTATATACACCATACATTTAAGATCCTTGACATGAACCATCGAAACTAGCACCTATAGTGCACTATGGAACCAAAGGAGGGAAAATTGTCACAAAATGCCCAAAAACGGCTGTGAAAATCAGAAATGGTGTTTCATTTGTTTTTAGGGGAGAGGACCCAGAGTTGAGCACCCTAACTTCGTGCTTCTCAAAATCCTACGTGGAAATTTCAAAAAATTCCCAAATTTATACAGCAGCTTAAATTCCCAAATTTATACAGCAGCTTTTAAATTCCCAAATTTTTACAGCAGCTTGCTTGGCAATGCCCCTGCTTATAACTAAGGTTTCAGGGCCACATCATCAAATATGATGCCACATCAGCATGCTTTTTGTCAAGGTGTCCAAAAGAGTCCCAAAAAAAAGGTGAGATCAATACTTGTGCACTAAATCATGTTTTATTGGTGCGCTGATGTGGCATCACATGATTTGTTGCTTTTTAGATCTAAGGAATACATATTATTCAATTACTGGTAGTTATCATCAACACTAACAACTTTAAAGTCACAACTATTGGTTCAATATTGTCAAAAATATTGGGCATTAAATCAACAAATGCTATAACAACTATTGGAACATGCTCAACTACTGGGTACTTTCTCCAAAGTGTTAAAACGTTTCTGGTAACAGAGGCATAAACCCTACCATATATCCCAAAAAAGAAAAAAAATGTTGGAATCCGTCAAAAAAACATTGAAATTTTGCATAAGCTTTACAGCACCAGCTAAAAAGGAAGATACCTGAAAACCACTGCGAAATTCATGGATATTAACCCTACTGATGACAAAATTTGTCAAACCTGCATATTTTTCAGTGATTCAATTGTGATTAAACTCAAAAAAATGGGCCAAAAGTCAGAAAACTGGTCAAAATTGTTGACCGTCAACAATTTTTATACAAAATCATGAGTTTTTTGGGGAAAAATTTGGCACTTCAAAAGTTCTGTGTTTAATCGCAATTTTGCAAGTTTTTGCTGATTTTTGTTTCTATGGAAATGACCATCCACAAAAATGTAAGAAATTGATGATTTAGAGAAAAGTGTGACTGCATTGATTGACAAGCATAAAATCAGCGAATCATTTCTTACAATTGATATCAAAATATCAAAAACTCAAAGACACTTGTCTATCAGCATCCCTACCTTGGAAAAATATAACTGCAGTACACTCACCATACTTTCAACTTCAGTCAAGAATTTACTAAATTCATAAGTTGTTTCATACAAATGACATTCTCTTCAGGGAAAAGTTCAAGCCTAGTCTAATGTTACATGAGATGAATGGCAGGTGGTCCAGCAACAGCATCAACATGCTGAGCACGTTGCGATTCACCTCTATAAATTGCTTTCAGCTCCTTTTTGGCTCTTCTTGCTTCCCTTTTCTCCTCTTTCACTGCATACTGCAAGATGAGTGACAACAGAATTAATGTTAGACCTAGGATTAAGTAGATCCAGGTTAGCAAGAACTAAAAAGCACAACACTTAACTAGTTCGTTTATTACACAAATACCTTCCGTGCTTTCTTTTGTTCTGGTGTTTCCCCAACCCTAGCATGTGCCAGAACTTTTGAACCAGTTTCAGATTTTGACTTTTCTTCCTTTTTCCCCTTACTAGAGCCTCTCCTGTTGGGAAGAAAGTCCACTGGAAGCTGTTGCCTACCTCGAAGAAAGATCATCGAACCATTTAATTCTGTAGTCATTTGAGAAATTTCAGAAAGATCCTTCTTGCCTGGCTTTTGAGGAGCACCTATCTTTGCAGGATGATTATCAAGATTGGAATATGTTGAAACAATAGTTTCACAATCCCACACTTCACTGTCACTACTTTCTTCAACAAGCATAATTTCTTTCTCTTCCTCTGGCTCATTTGCATACATCTCAGCATACTCAGCACATTTACGAAGCACATCATTCACAGTAGTATTCTGAGATTGGACTTTGACCAAATCATGCACTGTTGGAATGTTTTGATTCTGCCTTGAATTTTCAACTGAAGTACTATGAATGTGGACATCAGCAGGAACTGTGTATTTATCTTGATAGTCTAAGTTATTAGTCAAAAACTCTTTCATTGCACTATCAATTTCAGGGGCATGAAAATCACCAGCACCCATAACATCATAATCAAAGACATCTGCAGCATCATTTTCACCATCACTATATTCCCGTAGAGCAAGCTGTATGTATACAAGAATAAATTAGAAATGTAATGCCAAAAACAAAAGCAGCCAATATAATACATCTTATCTGCAAAAGATGATCAAAACAGAAACAACAAAACGTGAAAAGAACAAGATGCTCAATTAAAAACAGAAAATAGCTGCAAATATGCTTATATTCATGTATCGAATACAAAGTATCATGGACCTCTTCAAGGGGCAATCTCCTTCAGGCCAGAAGCTCTGAGAAAAAATATGAATCAATATGATTCTCTCTTCATTACAAAACCAAAAAATAAGCATTACAACAAGTGAACTATGAGGTACAACGCATGCAAAATAAATCCACATTTAATATAAACTCATTATACTATTAAAACTTCATATAATACATGTGGGATGAATCCAAACAATGCAATATTAACTAATTGGCTAAACTATGATTATTAAAATGCTCCTAATAATAATATAAGGTTAGTATGTGAGGGTCCCAACACACAATAACTAGATATACATCAATCACCATCATTGCAGATAGAGAACAGTATGATGATAATAGTCACAACAATAGTTTGCCTTTATTCTACAACATAATTATATCGGAAAATATTCCCAAAACAAACTGATCATGATAATGGAATGAATATTTAAAAATACTAATAAACCATGCAAATCAAATGCCTACTAAAATAAGCACTCATGTTATTAAAAAGCAATACAAGACCCTCAATAGCATAAATCCTAACCACATTATTATTAATCACATCACAGTGATAAAAAATAAAAAATAAATTAATCAAGGGTTGCACTCAAAAAAAAGTAATTTTGAAAAGTAATCGATCCCCCAAACATATACCTTAAATGCAAGAAAATAGAAGTTATAGTGTCTTCTATGATTGCTCTCCCAACAGCAGTAATTAAGACGACCATGGCATTCAAGAAACTGCATTGAGGTAAGCAATCCCTAAATATCATTTTGTTTTTAACATTTCAATCTGGGATGCATGAATCCTCTCATAACACTTTCAAAGGATGCAAACATCTGCATCAGCTAGTCAAAGTTTATAGCTATACACATACCACATTTAGCAATCAGACTAAGCAGACATCACGAAAGGCATAATAATCATGCAGCAAAATCTAGAGAAATGAATTTATAGCATTTCTACATCCAAGAATAGCTGCAACAAAGCCTATGGGAAGAGGCTGCCATACCCACATAAAACTCATTTAGAACAAAGAAACAATGTTACATGATATGACCTCCCAAAACCCCTAAAGCATGAACCTCTTCTCTCATACAAATTCTTTCTTTTTCACTACTACAACAAACAAAATTTCAATGTGGCTGCTCAAATACTTCATTAGAAGGGAAAATGAATTTGTAATTGGGCAGCATTATTCAGTTTGGGATAGATATAAATTACATCTTCCTAGTTTGATCCCTGATTTTTTAACTGTCTTATTATTATATGCAAACTCCTATTTTATCTGCCATTGGTTGTATACAATCCTATTGTTAAAACTTATCCGTGTCTCTAGTTGTTCTTCACAGGAATTTGCTAACAACTCATGAAAGACAAAAATAAATAAAAAGCAGTATAAATAGGAAACAAGTTTATGCAAACACCATTAATCAATCAGAAGTTACAACCAAGGAGATTACCAGTTCAAACTGCTCATCTAGAACTCTAGGAGTTCTTTGTTTTTCACTGCCCTGCGCAAGTCCTGCTGCAACACTGGTAGGAAATTCATATGCATCATCAAAGCACTTTCCAAATGATATGCATTCATGTTCTTGTCTAATTTCTAGTGATCTGGCACAAGCTTCTCCTTGCTCTTCTTCTTCTAGTTCATTAGCTTGAATAATGAAATCCTCCTCCAGCTCTTCATTGGAATCAATCTCAGAATCACTTTTCTCAAGGTGAGCAAGGATTTCAGGGTCAGAAGCCTTCTTAATGTTGCGAATATAGTGCGTTCTTGAACTTACTGCATACAGAGATTCTGAATGTATGTCAACTTCATTACGGGCTTGAACTTGTAACTTAGATGCATCATAAGCCTAAATCAGTCACAAAAGAAACAAAATTAGTGAAGACAAATTGAGCCTGAAAAATCTTGTAGAAAATATACATAATTGGAACCTTGACCAATGCCTTCATGAACTCTTGAATTCTATAAATTTAAAAATTCTGCTCCTTAAGGACAGAAACAAAAGAGAAGAAAGGCATTGTCAATTACCTTGACATCAGCAGGCAGAGAACCGAGGCTAGCTTTAGAGTTGGGAACAAATGAAGAACCGCCTCCAGAAGCCCTAATTTCCCTCATATGAAGCAGATAGTTATAACCGTCATCAGGTAAACCCAGCTCTAAAATTTCTCGTCTGATATGATCAGGAAGAGGACCAGAATGTTTTTCTTCAACACTGCATAGATTGGGGTTTGAAAGACTATTTTGGGCTGAAAATTTTACATTGGTTTCTTCAAAATCTAAATCTTTATCTTCTTCTTCTTCAGCATCTGCAAAAATGGAAACAGAATCTGTTGCGATATGTGGCCTAGGGCCATCATCTGAGAAGCCGGGAACATGGTTGGTGCCATCATCAACACGAGCAAAAACTTTGTCTGAGTGTGCAGAGATCCCAAAGGGATCCGCGTCAGATGAATCTCTACAAACCAGGCGGAATGTTGCAGCGTTTTTCTTGTTCAAGAAGCTCTTTTTCTTTCCCATGGCTTTGGAAGATTATATTCTTCTCTGCAATTAAAATTCAAAATGTAATGGCCCTTTTTGAAATAGGATTTAATAATAAATAATAATAAAAATAAAATATATTATATAATAAAATTAAAATTTAATTAAGATTAACGAAGGGTCAAAAGGCATGAAATAAAGAGTTGTGACTCCCTCAAACATGAGATATTAAAGGGAGAAGAGTTCATTTGAAAAAGGGATCCATCACATCATTCAATACTTCAATGGAGAATAGAACCTTACGTGACTTTGCAAGTAAATTAGATTATGTTCTCAAGAGCAGTGATAATGTGGGAAAGGATGTGACTCCTAATGTGAAAGGTTGTAACTCTTTCAAATGTGAAAGGTTGTGACTCTTGCAAAGGGCAGATATGATGAAGAGGTGTGACTTCTCCCTTACATTAGAAGATATAAAGGGGAGAAGGTTTCATTTGAGGAGGAAAGGCAAGAGAGATCAATTTGGAAAACCAATTTATTATTCTCCAAAGTGGCAGCAATGAAAGGTGGTGACTCAATTCTTATGAAAGGTGATGACTCATTTATTATGAAGGATGGTGACTCATTTGTTGTGAAGGGTGGTGACTCCTTCAAGAAATGGATATAAAAGGCAAATCAGTTTTTTGACATTCAAGAATCAATCATCACTCATCTATCCATCAAGAAAGCCATGAATCATCACTCATCTATCCCTCAATAAATCAGCAATCATCACTCTTCTAGCCATTGAGAAATCAAGCAATCAAAATATCAGAAAATCAATACAGCAAACAGCAATAAGTTTATCAATGCATTCAATCATCAAATTAGTTAAGAATCCATTAGGACAATCATTCAAATGTCAATCATTAAGACATCAATCATCCAAGACATCAATAAGCAATCAAATAGATCAGAGTTAATTATCTGCCCTCAGCAGACAAGGGCAGAAATCAGCATTTAATACATTTGCATCTCAGAATATAGCAGTCCTATGTTCTAACAAGTATTGTGGTATGCTCTATCATGATTATGGTGATATATTTATTATCTCTATGAATCTGGATATATTTAGTGTTTGCAATTCTCATCAATGCAACCATGAGGGGAATGGGGGAAATTCCAATAGGGTGAGCAGATACTAGATTTCTTTCTAAGTACGATACTAGATAGTGTGTATCGGGTTATTAGTAGTCGGCTTGTGGCTACCTTAACTCTTAATTAAGTCATATTATCATTATTATATTGTTATTCAGTTAGTCAGGTCGACCTAGGGCTTATATAGGGTTATCTAAGTCGGCCTGGGTGATATCCTAGGCATAAATAGGTATATATAGGAGGTTGTGAGTCTTATTTCATCATCATGTTGAGTATTGTGTTCTTATTGAAGACTATTGGAGGTATCCCCCTTGAAGTGGATTAGGAGGTTGCCCCCTCGAATTGGCATATTATTATCAAGTATTTTCAACATATTTCATATTATATTCTTCTTGTGCAAATTATTTCATTACAAGTGGTATCAAAGCATGATCTTGGCACCATAGAGGCACAGTTTCTTCTCAATATTGGAGGCGATTTTGGGGAGAGCATATCTTCTAGATTTTAGCGAATTTTTCTCTAATTTTTAAAGGGTTTTTGAAGACCATATTAAAGAAGCTACAGTCCAGATTTGAGGGGAATTGGAGCAGAATTGAGCAAATTATTGCAGAATTAGGGTTTCTAAACAATTTATTTGGAAGCTGCATAACTCTCATATCCTGCCGAATTGGAGCCTGATTTTTATTGGGTTTTTGAAAATGTAGTAGAGGAGCCTACAGTCCATAATTTGGAGAAATTGAAGCAGAAATAAGTGATTTATTGTGAAATTATGGTTTTCAAAAAAATTGCTCTCAAGACTACAAATAACCTAATTTTGGGGAGCTATTTCTATTGGAGTGCGACCTAGGCCTTGGTAAGTTACAGAAAAAAAAAAAATTGAGTATTTTAGATTTATTTGTGTGATTTATTGCAAAATTATCTTTCTCGGCCTTCTTTACAACAAAAAGTAGCCACAAAAAGAAGAGAAAGAAAAAGGAATAAGAAGTAGAACAAGAAAAAGAGCAAGAGAAAGAGAAATAAAAAGAAAAAGTGTAAGAGAAAGAGCAAGAGCAAGAGCAAGAACAAGAACAAGAGCAAGACAAAAGCAGCAACAAGAAGAAAAAGAACAAGAAGCAACAGTAAAAAAAGAAGCGACAATAAAAAAGAAGATGAAGAAGAAAAAAAGAAAAAAGTTAGCATTGAGGACAATACTTTTGTAAAGAGGAGGGCAATGTTATGCCCTTACCCCTATAGTGTGTATTGGGTTATGAGTAGCCGGCTTGTGGCTACCTTAACTCTTAATTAAGTCATATTATCATTATTATATTGTTATTTAGTTAGTTAGGTCGACCTAGGGCTTATATAGGGTTATCTAAGTTGGCCTGGGTGATATCCTAGGCATAAATAGGTATATATAGGAGGTTGTGAGTCTTATTTCATCATCATGTTGAGTATTGTGTTCTTATTGAAGACTATTGGAGGTATCCCCCTCGAAGTGTATTAGGAGGTTGCTCCCTCAAAGTGGCATATTATTATCAAGTATTTTCAGCACATTTCATATTATATTCTTGTGCAAGTTGTTTCATTACAGCCTTGTATTATATTCATTCGAGATGTAGCACCAAGCAATACAAAAGAAGCATTATTATGGTTTGCATTAGTTGAATTTAGACTTCTCTCCACCAATCCTATTTCCCAGTACTATACTCAATTGGGAATTTAGAATTCTCTGCACCAATCCTATATCTCAATAATAAACCCATAGAGCCAGAATATTACTCTCAATATTAAGAGGCAAATGGCAAATGGCAAAGAGTGCCAGAATAAAATTAACTTATATATAAAATTTACAGAAAACCACCTTCATCACCATTATCAGCTTTTGTAATAACATTGCTTGAAGTCCCATTAAGAAAAAAAATAATACTTTGCCAGAAACTACAGTTGAATGGGTGATCAATACCAATGATCAATGGTCAAAGACTACCTCCCAGCATCTGATACCATAAAATCCCCTGAAAAAACTTAATTAACAAAATCAATAATCCATAATTCAAAAAACCCATAAAAAATAAACATGAGACGGTTCATTAGAATTTATAGCCAAACTATATGACAAGACTTGGGAAATCAAAGTATTTGCAGATACCCGTCCTGTGGAAAAGTGTCAAACTTGGGAAATCCAAACATCCAAATGTCCATCCATTGGATAGGGAAACATGCATGCCAAAAACAAAAAAATGAAGGAGCAAAACAAATCGAAATGCTTATGATCTGGACTAATCTGCAGCGAAGGCAAAACAATTCTAGTGCAACACCACCCATCTTCCTCAGATCTGCAAAGTGGGTTTTAATTATATAATAACAAAAGCTTTTTATTTGCCAATGACTGTGATTTCTGCGTCCAATAGTAGGATTAAATAATAACAGTGAATGTACCATAGATAGGCCTTGTTGGCAGAGATTTTGATTTTAGTTAACAACCTATTATAAATTCTAATTGAACATACAGAGAATCTACAGCCAAGGATAATATCATAATCTCTGGTATAATTAATTGTTCTCTAATTTCCAATTTTGCACTCCAACTCAACAAATTTTCAATCTTTTTTTTGAGCATAATTACATTTCATGTATGTTGTTTGTCTTTCTCTGCAGTATCCTCTTCTTTAAAAAAGTGGATATTTGAAACAAAATCTAACCAATGCATCAGAGATCACTCTGAGAATACAACTTTAAATATTTGCAAACTTCTATCATGGATCAACAATACTTATGAACCGCTTCAATGTTGCTGCCTTCACATGCGCAGCAGAGCTTTTAGAAATTACTTAAGAGTATGGCAGAGGAAACCTCTGTGAGAGAAGTGATCTGTATCTTACTCAGGTTGTCCTTTAAATTTGGGAAGATACCTTGGTCATTCTCAAGAGATGTGAAGATTTTCTTCCATTAGCTGAGAAAATTCAAATTGTGAGTAAATGCATAAACTCTTTAGCCTACATCACCTGCATTGAAGTTTTTGATCCTCAATAGAGAAATGTAAAATCAACATAAAGCCAATTTTTGAGCAATGTCAGTGTGAGTTCAAGACAAATGACATTAATGAATGGTTAGTAAAGGATCTTCTAACCATGTCAATAGAACAATTTGAGAGGATTGTTGTTTCAATGCAAAAGCATGGAATGGAAGAGATGACAATCAGTTGAGTGATTGTTCAATATGGTACCAAATGGATACTTGGGGAGAAAAGACAACAGGTTTCAAGTGGTACAGCTTAAAAACAAAAGAGAAATGGCAACTTGAATGGCTTATTAGATTGTGTCACCAGACTGCTTCCTATTGAAGGGCATTCTATGCCTCTTAATTTCCTGTTTTCTTTGTTTCATGTATGTTGAATCTGCAACCTTAACATTGAATATAAATATCATTTGGGAGCTAGAATTGCTTCTCAATTGGAATATGCAACAATTTATATGTTTTTCTTGTTGGAGATTGCTGGATGTGTTGCTGATATGTGGTTGTCATTGATGTCAACACTATTAGCATTTGGTGTATCTATTGCTGTATATGTCGAGGATATTGAGAAAATTGTAAAAGAAAGTGTTTCAGGTTCCCAATGGAACTGTGCAGGTCATGAAGGCATTTTGTTCTGTACGTAAAATATTAGCTGATGTGGATTAAAGGGTTTATTGTTGAGTATGTCTAGATCATCTACGGAAGTTTCAGAGGTCCGCGTGAAGTTCTGTGTGAGTTATGGTCTGACAGTGTTTTGTTGGTCTCTATCAGTGTTCCTGAATGAAAATTGTGTGATTTTGGTTATCTCAGTTGTTGCAGATGCTTCTCTGTTGTTTCTTGGTGTTCTCAGATGTCTCTAGTTCATTCTCTATCTTTGTGGTATGTCCACTTGATCCGTGTGCTCATGGTTGAAGATCTTTTTGCGCATGTTTGGTTTTTCTTGTTCTTGGTCGACATCATGGTGGTAGCGTGTTGTGGATCTTCGAGGATGAATTAATTAAAGTATTTTTGTGTTGAAGATATTAATTTGGGTCTCCACTATGTTGTGGCCGACCTTGGTGGATATTGTTAGTTTTAATATCAGATTGTATGCACAAAAATTAATTCAAATCAGACACAATAACACAGAAGATACCCTAGGAAAACCCTCCTCTTGAGGGAGAAAAACCCAACAACAATATATCACTTATATATTGAATTGTCATAAGAATAATCCTCTTACAAGAGGCCAAGATTCAGGCCCAAATACAAGCACCAATAGATGATGCAACACAGCAATAATAGAAGACAATTCGCTGAAGAATAACTCAGGCTTTCAAACAATACAGAACTGCCTTGATGAATTCGCACTTAGACTTGAATCGAATATGATGAACTTGACTTCTAACTTGATGATCACAATGAAGAGCGCCATCTAATATATATGCAATATTGAGAGAAAGACGTGTCTCTTTCCAAACAGGTCGGCCCAAGCAAGAAGACGTCCTTCTTAGAAATCGCACCCCTTGAACAAGGTCGGCCTTGTTAATAAATCGCGCCTCTTCATTTAATATTTATTTTCTTAACAAAAGAAGTGATATGAAAAATCGTGCCTCTTGAGACTCTATAAATTAAATAGCTTAGAGCTATTATTTAATTTACACCAATAAGAAGATCACTGAAAGTTACTTCTGACGCTGCATGTTATCATTAACACTCCCTCTCAGCGAGGGAGTAAACTTCCAGCTGCACAAGACATATCACCTCAATATGATGTCTATCACCATGGCTATAACCATTAGTGAAAAGAAGAATATCACCTCATCGTGATATTAGATATCGCCTCAACACGATATCAACCATAATGGCTACAACCATACTATGGTAAGTACAAGTGTTCATCACTTGCGTGATGTTGTCACCTCAACATGACTTTCACCATGACTCTCTTAGAGGGTGAAACACAAGTACAAAATATGTCATGGAGTCACACACATGACATCCACCATGACTCAGCTCAGAGGGTGGAAACAAGGGCTTCCACCTCAAATCTCAAAAGAGAAATGCATTAACAAGGGCTTGCACCTCAAATTCCTCCGTCTCAGAGAAAAAATGCATTAACAAGGGATTTCACCTCGAACTTCTCTCATAGAGAACTCATTAAACAAGGCTCACTGATACTGAGACTCTTTCTTAGTCAAGGCCGGATTCTCCACCATACCAAGCTTATCTCGAAAGTACACAAACCTTATCCTGGAGAGAGGCTTGGTGAGAATATCTACCGTCTGCTCATCAATGCTGATGTACCTCAACTGTACAGCCTTCCGCAGTACCATGTCTCTAATATAGTGGTACTTGATCTCAACGTGCTTGGTTCTGTCATGGAACACAGGATTGACAGAAAGCTTCACACAACTCTGATTATCACAATGAATGATAGTAGGCTCCATTGATTGTTAAAACAATCTTGCAAGAAGCTTACGAAGCCACACTGCTTCCCGAGTTGCCATACAAGCTGCAATATACTCTGCCTCTGCTGTACTCAATGCTACAGATGACTGCTTCCTACTACACCAAGAAATCATAGCAGAACCCAAACTGAAGCAACAACCAGAGGTGCTCTTCCGATCTGTGACACACCCTGCCCAATCAGAATCTGTATAGCCATGTAACTCCAAGTCTGCATCTGAAGAATGCCTCAAACCATATCCAACTGTGTCGCACAAGTATCTCAGGATATGCTTAGCTGCAACAAGATGTATCTGTCTCGGATCACACATAAACTGGCTAAGTGCACTCATGCATAACAAATATCGGTCTAGTGTTAACTAGATACATCAATGATCCAATTAGTTGTTTATACAATGTAGGATCCACCAAGTCTGAACTAGCTGCAGCCTCCTTCAACTTATGTAGGTTGGTCTCCATGGGTGTAGACATGGATTTGCAATCCATCATACCAAATCTCTTAAGTATATCAATGGTGTACTTCCCTTGACTTAGAATCATCTCGGTTTGCCAGACTTCTAAGCCAAGGAAGTAATGCATGAGCCCAAGGTCCTTCATCTCAAATTCGAAGTCAACTCCTTACACTCAAGAATCAGGTGATCTTCTCCAGTAAGGATCAAATCGTCAACATATAAAACCAAAATTAATGCATCACCATTGATTACCTTGAAGTAGAGATTTGAATCAGCATCATTCTTCAAGAAGCCCAAACTTGACAGGTACCGATCAATCCTTTTGTACCATGCACGAGGAGCCTGCTTAAGACCATACAAGGCCTTCTTGCAAACATGTGACTCCTTCCCATGAACCTCAAATCCATCAGGTTTCTCTATATAAACCTCTTCCTCAATCACTCCATTGAGAAAGGCTGTCTTCACATCCATCGGTGAATCTTCCATCCTCTAGATGCAGAATAGCAATAATGGTTCTGACGAAGTGTAGCGAGCAACAGGAGCAAATGTTTCTTCGTAATCAACTCCCTCTTTCTGAGAAAACCCACTAGCCACAAATCTTGCCTTGTACTTCTCAATGCTCCCATCTGCAGCATGCTTAATCTTGAATAGCCATTTAGAAGATACCACAGACTTGCTCTCGGGTCTAGGAACAATGTCCCAAACATCATTCTTAAGAATTGACTAATACTCTTCTGACATAGCATCACGCCAAACTTGAAGACTAGACTAGATGCTTCCTCAACACAGGTAGGCTCAAATTCAATAATCTGACTCATTAAGGCAACATAACTGGAGAACTTATGTGGCCTTTTACTTTCTCTGAATGTGCCTCTAGGAGCTGCAAAACTTTCAGCCTCTTGCATAGTACGCCTGGCCCATAGAGGTCTCTTTCTCCCAATAACAATGTCAGTAGGTCCATCAGTAGGTTCCAAGGGTTCAACAGAATCAATATCTTCTTTTGGTTCTGAAGTCTCCCTCTGAATCTCAGGAGTATAGTCAACTTCCATATCCTGAGGAGACTCTTCATTATCGATCTCCATATGAATGCCCTTGGATCTCCTAAATGCAACATCTTCCTCGAATGTGACATCCCTACTGATCTCGATCAACTTCTGTCCAGGAATGTATATTTTGTAGGCTTTTTGTGATGAGCCTTGCTAGCTCATTTCTCAAACCCCTGTCTTTTTGTTAAGTCTATTTGTGTTTTTGAGTTTTTTAGAGAAAATTTATAGACAGAAGAGAAGGTGTGCATCATATAAAAGCTCACAAAATGAAAACTTGAGCAAATTTAATCAAACTGAAATTGTAGAAGGTATTTAATAAGCTCAACAATGGATTTAGAACATATAAACATACCCGAAAGCTTCCAGGTTTTTTAATTAAAAAACGAAGCCAGTTTGCCAGTCTATACATGAAAATCTGACATAATCAAGTGTAGAATGATACAAGCATGAAATCCAACTGAGAAACTGGAGCAAATGAAAGGTAGATGCCAAGTGCTGATGATGGTGAAGAGAAACCCTCAAGAAGGAAGGCGTTTCTCCATGTAGTTGGTACGCCCTAGCTCAAACAGCCACACCTTTCAAGCAAAAAGAAGCCCAAAACATCTCAGATGGTACAGCCATTGAAGTATGATGCCTGCCATGAAGAAAGGAAGAACATCATCCACTCAAACCCTCTGTTGCTGATGTAGAAACCCCACAAAATTCTGATAAGACACTATAGAACTTCTGAATGAAGCTCTCTCAAATTGCACCAATTCAGCTGATCTCTCACAGCCTCACAAGTGCTCACACTGAAGAGATTTCGTTCTCCAATGGTGGATTGCTGCAAACCTGATCACAGGATGAAAGCAAGGGAAAAACCTCCAAGGCAAAGTTGAAATATTCAATAGATGAGTTTCTCATTGCCTAAAACCCTTATATAGCAAAGAGGTGTGAATTTCTAAGGATTAGGGCATACTTTAGGTCATTTAAATATTTTGAAATAACCTCAAGTCCTTTTCAATAGTTTCAGATTTAATATTTGGCCCCCACATAAAGGTATTAGTGATATAAAATTAAATCACCTTTTTTTCCAAACTTATTTAAGTGATATAAAATAATAAAGTCAATTTGACTTTATAAGAATACTTTAAGTTAAATAATAACTTAAATCACTTAAGTAAGTCTAACTTCCTCAAAACTCAATAGAATTCAGTGCCGTCAGAAGCAGACAACTCCTGTACAACCAAGGCCTGCAATGAGCCAATCCCTGATCACAAAAGATGAGAACGAACAAACTCTCCAGAAGATACCACTGACCCTCTAACCAAAACAATTAGCCCACAAGGGTCTAAGTAATAGGCTAACACACTCAAAACAAGATCACGCTAAAAAGGGGGACATTACAATCCGCCCTCCCTGAAATTGCTTGACCGCAAGCAATCTCAACAGCAAAGGATCAACCACTCCACCAGGATCCCAAGGATAGTGCTGCGAAATGTCCCTACTATCATCAACTGTCTTCCGCTGCTCAACACTGATCTCAACTTCACCATGCCAAAAGTGGTGAAGCCAATGCATGGGACTCATCCAAAACACAGTACCAATCATGTCGCCACCTGGATCCCAATATAAACGGTACTCACATCCATCCATCATAATAAAGTAAGAATATCGGGAAGCATCCGCAACACAACATCTCTGTCTGTAGCTGGAACCCATGATGTCACCATAACCTGTCAACCCATGAAACCAACCATCTAGCAATGAAGCTCCTAAATCCCAACTCTGCAAATCATGCCAACTCCAAGTAGGACAACCATCGATCAATGAAGAGTCTAAAAAGATTAAATCACCAAGCAACAAGTAGATAGCTGCCAGATCGTGAGGGTCAAATGTAGAACTATCTGCACGCCTCATCATGTACTCCTCCGAAAACTCCTCTGCCAGCTTAATTTGAAATCCCAATACACTGGAAGGGTCCCAAACGCAATGATCAATGCTCATGTCCTGAGTGCGAGCGATATCTAACTCGATGAGAGGATTATCATACTGAATACCATCTACTCTAGGAAGAGAAACTGGATCGCCATCGTCATCCCATATGCAACTCCTAGAAGAATGAGTCTCCAAACTTTGAACAATTTCAACCTCACATGGTGAATCATTATTAGAACAAGGTACATATTCATATCCATCCTCTCTTTGAGTTAAAAGCCTTCTAAGGTCATCTATCCTTTTATGTCTTGCTATGTTTAGGTGATTGACTTTTTCCTTTACCTCTTGAAGACGTTGTTTTGCATTTGCAGCAACTAACCTAGCCTCCTTGGCCTTCCTCAACCACTCTTCATTCAACATTTCAGACCTTCTAATCTCTTCAATGCCAAAGTACACAAAATCAGTCTTCTTATGCTTGATATCTTCATGTCCACCAATGGATGTAGGGCTTCCATCAAAGGATGATATTATCTCATTGGCTTGCTCATGATCACAAGCTCCTATTTCATGAGAATGATGAGGCATTAAGCTGCTGTCCTCAAACAAATCCGTAATGACATCATGCCATTGTAAAATGTCTCCTTCATCACATGTAGACAAAACACTAGTGGCTGCTCCACTAAGTAAAGGATCAACTTTCACATCCACCTTAATATCTTGGGCCTCCAATAGACTCTCACATGAATGAATAACATTCATCGAACCACAATCTGATTCTTTACCATGATAGGATGAAGTAATGCTAGACTCACCTAATGAAGCATGACAAGAAACCTTATCTTCATTTGGCTGCTCTAATACAACTGGTTTGTCTTCAAACAACACTTGCTCATCCTGAAGTGTCTTGTGCCCAACATCTACTTCAATGTAAGTCTGATTTTTGTCCTCCATAAGATCAGCTGTATGCTGGTCACTAACTGCTGAGAATTCATTGTGAAGATTTCTGGATACTCCACCTGTAGAGACTTCATGTATCTCATTTTTATTTTGTGATGTAGACCTGAAGATGGATGCCATAAACCTTGCTGTTTTATCTAAGGTTGCAGGATCTGAAATCAATTCATTTATCCCTTTCTGATTTTCATCCAACTTTTTCAAACTTTGTTTCAGCTTCTCCATATTCTTGTCCCACTGCCTCTGAGTAATTGAAGTAGCCATGATCAATGCCCAACAGGATGGCAGGAAACCGCTCTGATACCACTGTGATGAGCCTTGCTAGCTCATTTCTCAAACCCCTGTCTTTTTGTTAAGTCTATTTGTGTTTTTGAGTTTTTTAGAGAAAATTTATAGACAGAAGAGAAGGTGTGCATCATATAAAAGCTCACAAAATGAAAACTTGAGCAAATTTAATCAAACTGAAATTGTAGAAGGTATTTAATAAGCTCAACAATGGATTTAGAACATATAAACATACCCGAAAGCCTCCAGGTTTTTTAATTAAAAAACGAAGCCAGTTTGCCAGTCTATACATGAAAATCTGATATAATCAAGTGTAGAATGATACAAGCATGAAATCCAACTGAGAAACTGGAGCAAATGAAAGGTAGATGCCAAGTGCTGATGATGGTGAAGAGAAACCCTCAAGAAGGAAGGCGTTTCTCCATGTAGTTGGTACGCCCTAGCTCAAACAGCCACACCTTTCAAGCAAAAAGAAGCCCAAAACATCTCAGATGGTACAGCCATTGAAGTATGATGCCTGCCATGAAGAAAGGAAGAACATCATCCACTCAAACCCTCTGTTGCTGATGTAGAAACCCCACAAAATTCTGATAAGACACTATAGAACTTCTGAATGAAGCTCTCTCAAATTGCACCAATTCAGCTGATCTCTCACAGCCTCACAAGTGCTCACACTGAAGAGATTTCGTTCTCCAATGGTGGATTGCTGCAAACCTGATCACAGGATGAAAGCAAGGGAAAAACCTCCAAGGCAAAGTTGAAATATTCAATAGATGAGTTTCTCATTGCCTAAAACCCTTATATAGCAAAGAGGTGTGAATTTCTAAGGATTAGGGCATACTTTAGGTCATTTAAATATTTTGAAATAACCTCAAGTCCTTTTCAATAGTTTCAGATTTAATATTTGGCCCCCACATAAAGGTATTAGTGATATAAAATTAAATCACCTTTTTTTCCAAACTTATTTAAGTGATATAAAATAATAAAGTCAATTTGACTTTATAAGAATACTTTAAGTTAAATAATAACTTAAATCACTTAAGTAAGTCTAACTTCCTCAAAACTCAATAGAATTCAGTGCCGTCAGAAGCAGACAACTCCTGTACAACCAAGGCCTGCAATGAGCCAATCCCTGATCACAAAAGATGAGAACGAACAAACTCTCCAGAAGATACCACTGACCCTCTAACCAAAACAATTAGCCCACAAGGGTCTAAGTAATAGGCTAACACACTCAAAACAAGATCACGCTAAAAAGGGGGACATTACACTTTTGATGTCTCACTGTAGCCCACAAATATTCCCTTCTTGCCAGAAGGCTCCAACTTAGTTCTCTTTTCCTTTGGAACATGAACATAGACAGGACATCCAAAGATCCTCAAATGATTGACTTCAGGCTTCTTTCCTGTAAAGGCTTCCTCCGGAGTCATATTCTCCAAGATCTTATGAGGACTTCTATTATGAACATATACAGCCGTCCTGGAAGCTTCTGTCCATAGGAAGGTTTGCAAATCTTGATCATGGATCATGGCCTTCGCTGCTTCCACCATTGCCCTGTTCTTTCTTTTCGCAACACCATTCTGTTGAGGATTATAGGGGACACAGAACTCCCTCTTAATCCCTGCATCAATACAAAAATTCTGAAAACTGCCA
The DNA here is from genome assembly GCA_007258455.2 of Sequoia sempervirens. Taxonomy (NCBI): domain Eukaryota; kingdom Viridiplantae; phylum Streptophyta; class Pinopsida; order Cupressales; family Cupressaceae; genus Sequoia; species Sequoia sempervirens. The sequence continues at coordinate 4,731 of VDFB02271615.1, read as the reverse complement.
GAGGTGTATTCTCCACCATTATCAGATCTGAGGACCTTAATTCTTTTACCAAAAAGATTTTCTACCAAGGCTTTAAATTCCTTAAACCTATCTAATACTTCTCAGACTCTTTAGTTTTCAAAAAATAAATCCAAGTCTTCCTAGAGTGGTCATTAATAAAAAGAACATAATACAAGAATCCACTCGAAGACGGAATAGACATAGGACCACATAAATCGGAATGAATAAGGTCTAAAATACACTTAGATCTATTTTCTCTACTATGAAAAGGGGCTTTTATATTCTTACCCAAAGCGCAACCCTTGCAAGTACCTTCGTGCTCCTGGTTGAACTTAGGAAGGCCCGACACCATCTTCTCCATGATAGGTAAGGCTCGGAAGTGTAGGTGAGCCAATCTCCGATGCCAAAGATCACATAGACTTGAAGAATCATGAACCAAAGCTTGTAAAGGACGTGTGCAGACCCTGTAAAGGCTTTCATGTCTAACTCCAATTACTTGAGCATCCTTGAAGCTAGAGTTCTCCATCCACACTAGAACTTTGCCTTTGGAGAAGGCAACTTGATATCCTTTATCTTCCAAGGCTGAAATAGAAATAAGATTGCGCTTGATTCCAGGAACATAAAGAACATTACTCAACTGAAGTGAGATGTCGGAATCCAAATGAAGTGTAAATGTCCCAATTCCTTTCACGGAGTAGCTAGCATCATCTCTAATGACGACTTGCTCGGAAGACTCCTTCTCCACCAAACTTGATAAGTGCTCCTTAAAACCAGTGATGTGTCGTGAAGCACCACTGTCGATCAGCCAAGTGTTTGTGTCGATGGGTACACTGCTTGCCAATGCCGAGTAGAACAAATATTCACTTGAATCCTTTTGCGGAGAAGCATCATCAACATCTGCAACGGTAACTTGTTGCTTAGGTCTAGTTGGACAATACTTAGCGAAGTGCCCAAACTTATCACACCTAAAGCATTGAATCTTGGACATGTCTCTCTTCTTCTTGAAGGGAGGTGCATCATCATTTTCCTTGTCTTGATTCCTCTTGAAGAATCCTTTCCTTCCATCTTTTCCTTTCTTCTTTGAAGCATGGGAGGTGAGAACATAAATGTCTTCATTCTTTGAACTTTGACCAACACCTCTTGCCAACAACCTTGATTCCTCTTGAATGCAATCAGATCTTAGGCGATCAAACTTAGGCAATTTTGATCTTGCACTGATTCCCTGAATGTAAGATTCCCAAGACAAAGGTAGACCATTGAGAGCGAGCATAATCAAGTCTTTGTCATCAACCATATGCCCTATTGTCGAGAGTTGATCTCTCAAATCTGCAATCCTCATAAAGTATGCAATCACTAATTCACCTTTTGCCATCTTCACATGATGTAATTGTTGCTTCAGTGCAAGTGCTCGGCTGGTATTGTTGATTTCGTACATCTCTTCCAATGTTTTGAACATGTCTCTCATTGTCTTCAACTTAGAGACGATAGGAACAATGTGATCCTTGACGGAATCAACCAATATCTTCATTGCTTTAATATCTTTCTTTACCCACTGCAACTTCTCTTCTTCCTCCTCAGGTTCAGGAATGCTAGACTCCACGAACTCAACCAAGTCGTTTTCATGCAATGTAAGCATGATCCTAAATCTCCATGATGTGAAGTTAGATGCTCCCTCGAGTCTACCCTCAATCTTCAAACCGTTCACCATCTTGACTGATCTAGAAAAATGAACGAATAGGGTATTGCTGATTAGGGATAAATCTTATCACGATCCTCTCAAACCCGCTCTGATACCATGTTAGTTTTAATAATCAGATTGTATGCACAGAAATTAATTCAAATCAAACACAATAACACAAAAGATACCCTGGGAAAACCCTCCTCTTGAGGGAGAAAAACCCAGCAACAATATATCACTTATATATTGAATTGTCACAAGAATAATCCTCTTACAAGAGGCCAAGATTCAGGCCCAAATACAAGCACCAATAGATGATGCAACACAGCAATAATAGAAGACAATTCGCTGAAGAATAACTTAGGCTTTCAAACAATACAGAACTGCCTTGATGAATTCGCACTTAGACTTGAATCGAATATGATGAACTTGACTTCTAACTTGATGATCACAATGAATAGTGCCATCTAATATATATGCAATATTGAGAGAAAGACGTGTCTCTTTCCAAACAGGTCGGCCCAAGCAAGAAGACGTCCTCCTTAGAAATCGCGCCCCTTGAACAAGGTCGGCCTTGTTAATAAATCGCGCCTCTTCATTTAATATTTATTTTCTTAACAAAAGAAGTGATATGAAAAATCGTGCCTCTTGAGACTCTATAAATTAAATAGCTTAGAGCTATTATTTAATTTACACCAATAAGAAGATCGCTGGAAGTTACTTCTGACGTTGCATGTTATCATTAACAGATATGCATTATAAATTTAATTGAAAATTTGGGCCGACATTGCAAATATAATTTATTTTTCTTGGCCAACGAAGATGTGGTGGAATCTCCTATAGCGGATATATAAGAGCGATTGTGTGATCAATGGAAAATATCCTTCGTGTGCTCCTATGTGTGTATGTGCGAATATCATTACTGAGTAGAGTGTGAAGAAGATTGTGCGAAGTGTGAAGAAGTGTTGAGCTTAATTGGAACTGTAATCAGGCTTGAGCATAAGCTATTTTCTCAATTCATACCCTCTAGATTTTTAATCCAACTTTGTTGGGCAATAAGCCCCTTTTGTAATTGAGCGGTGAGCTCTAGGCAGTGTGCCTGAATGCATGTGCATTCCCCTTATTGTTTTTCATTATACTTTTAGCAGGGTATAATCTTGTGGGCTAACATCCACCGTGGTTTTTCCCCTAACAGGGTTTCCATGTAAAAAATCTTGGTGTTCTTTGTCTCTCTGATGTGTTAATTGCTTATGGTTAATTGTTCATTCATCGGATCTAAGATTAAGGATAAGTTAAGTTAGAAAAAGTTTAAATTTCTGTGACAACTGATTCACCACCCCCCTCCCCCCCTCTCAGTTGTCTGTCCTTGTTTTGCCAACATTTCTTGCCAACAAACTCGATCACTAGTACTGATTTTAACAAAGATTTAGAAAGTATGAAGCAAATAGTCTCCATTATCAGCAATCCATTACAATGGACCATTCAAGCAAATAGTCTCCATTATCAGCAATCCATTACAATGGACCATTCACGAGTACAAAGGAATAGTAGCAGTTTTTCTAGCTTTGAGACAGTTTCTACTGTTACAAGTCTCTAGGATGAATATCTTGTGTAGATTGCTTATGATTAAAATTTAAATCCAAGTAAATTCTCTGAACTTAGTGGGATTTTGCCTCCTGCACAATCTAGTCATGATTTACTCTACAAAGCAATCCACACATACCTTATAGTAAGATTTACAATTCATCTTGTAGTCTCTTTAAGCCTAAATGCTCTTACAATGGTGATCTTTTTGAAAAGTATGAAATATTTTGCTCAGTTTGGCTTTTGATTCCATAAACTTTCTCAAATAACAAAATATTTCTTTGATAAGGTCTCCATATGGATTTCAGTTTCCTATTGCACGAGGCTTAATTGTTTAACTGCAGTGTCTATTTAGCCTCTAATAACAAAAAAATCCAATCATGGGAATTTTTAACCTGTTATAATCAGATTCTTAACATTATTGCTAATCAATATTTTCCAACATTAACCATCTACCAAGGAGTCATTAATTGATGCCTGTTTTCTGAACTCCATCCTACAGAGCCTCTTTGTCATCATCTTCTGCAATGGAGATGGGGTTTCAGCTCCTCTTTTTACATAGGGTAAGCAACCTACTTTAATGGGCAACCTTAGCGTGCTGAGTAAAGAATTATTGTTTGTGTATCATCAATCAGAGGAGGTTCAAGATTTTTGCTTCGACCTTCGGATGGTGATTAAGCATTTACAGTTCAACAATTCTAAAGGCCATCTTGAGGTTAGCAGTTCTTTTGCTCTTCCTTCTCTGATGAATGGCATTTTGAATAGGTCTGCTATGAGCATGGAAATTATCCATGGGTTCACTTTCCATCATCTAGAGGATTGAATAGTCTATCCTAACTCCTTCTGTAAAGGGAAAGCGGTGGCAACTGTGATAGGGAAGGGCTGTCAGTGAATGGGGAGTCACTAGACCAGTTTAGATTTGGTGGATCTCCTTTCTTTCTTTTCTTTGATTCTTGAGGACCAGATTTTGTATGTTTGGTGCTCAATGCTCTTGGTTGGGACATAATTCTCCTGTAGCAGCCTGCGTAAGGCCAAGTTTCAGTATGTTAGCTTCTAGCCTGTATGGCCTCTTTTGGTTGTTTTTTTATCTATCTAGCTTTTCTATGGATGAAGGCTCCAATAGACTCCTCCATTAATCTATCCACACAAAAAAATGGATTTGGTCATTATCATGAGCAACAGAAGATTATGCCTTATTTGTTTCCAAAATAAAAAAAATTTAAATTTCAAACACAGTTTCCAGAGTTAACTATATTCTTCGAATTGATAACCTGCAATATTAAGGACAGAGGCATTTTGATGGCAAAAACAACTAATACACAGTGTAAATCATCAGTTGGAGTGCCTACAATTCTAATAACTTACAATATATTATGTTCCACATCATCTGTTGTGTTTATTTCAGTTTTCTGGAATAAACAACATCTTCTCTTATTGGTTATGTCTCAAACTACACACAAATATTTCCA